>JARNME010000021.1:0-106409 GCA_030179655.1 Scaptomyza flava
TGATGTCTCTCGGGATACGCGCGCCACCAGCGACCCCCCCCCCTCCAATTACGCAGATCTTTGCGAAATGACCACACTTGATTCCCATCCCCTCATCAGCGTAGTTTTCCTACGCTCACTGGTGTCACCTATGGGTCCGCCGTTCCGCTCGGCTGTGGCGTGTACCCAAGTTGCGGCACTAGCGCCCCTGATTGCGTGCCATCCAATTAGTGTCATGCTTCGCGCGTGGATTGCGAATGCGTTGGAGGCCTGTCGTAGGATGCTATCGTAATACCGCAGGAGAATTGTGTTGACTAGGCGGGACTTGTAGTGGCAAGACGTGTGCATCACCAAACATGTTGGCTGGGTGGGCCGTTTTTGGGCGGTCATATCAGCCACGAGAATTGCCACAGAAATTGTGGTGGCAGCTGCTCCAGCAAAATACTAATTGAAGTCAGTAGCCTTTGGAGGTCTCTAGCTGCTGTTGACTCACTTTCAAACAGCCGCGAAGTGTTGGTGGCTCTATGCTCCGGAGGCGAGACTCTAGGAAGATGGCGGCGCGTGAGCTCCATCAAGATATTTGTTGAATGCAGGTTGGTGTGAGTAGGCTATGTTATCGTAAGCAGGTATGTCGGTAGTGTCTAGGCTGTCTAAGTCCGTGGTGGAAAGTATGTTCGTGCGAGCGTAGTCATTACAGAATCTTTTGATGCGAATTTATGGGGGCCCGACTTTGTCATCGTACTATTGTATCATGCGCGCCCACGTCTATTTAAGCACACACATACTTCAAGGTGTCGACACTGACTAAGTAGCTACCAATAAACTCGACGCGTAGATATAGCTGGGTAATACTCTGAATAGTTCTACGAAGGTCATACAGAGGGATATTGGTGTAAGGGTGTGGAAAAAACTTGCAACCATACGGACGGACAGACACCATGACGTACATTGCACAAAACCAATATACTCTTTACCTTCGGTATCGAGTATAAAAACTGGTTCTTAAATAGTTTTGTTCCTGAAGTAGAAAAATATTTGAAAAAGAAGAATTTTCACTTTCAAGCACTTTTCGTTAATTTTGAACAAATATGTGAGGTTTAAGTATAGAAAGACCAAATTTTAAAATTAAAAAAAATGTTTGATGGCAAATTTGAATTTCAGGAACGTAACCCCTTGTTTTGTACTGAATCTATGTATTGCTTAACACGATTTCGCTTCACAAGAGGTTTTCTAGGAACGTAACCCAAGTGTTAAGCGAGGAGCAAGTGTATAGTGAAAAAAGAATTTTGGAAATGCGTCTTATTTTGACCTTTTTACTACTTGCAATGCGTTCGATCGTCACGAACGACACCAGAGAATTGCCCATATGTATTTTCAGAGCAAAAATAATAAATAATAATTTTTTTTTATATTTATTTTACCCATAGGCAAAATGAGAAACGCATTGGCAGAAGACGACACTGGAAGCGAATCATCTTTTGCTTCGGCAGTAGGAGGAAAAGTTATCATATCTGCCCCATGAAGTGGCATCGCTAAACAGCAAGCTGAAGCGCATCATTGTAATTCAGCAAAGGGATGAAAACTATCACAAAGCACTGGACGATATACGCGACCAAATGATTATTTCGGTTGTGGTAAAGCCCAGTTTCTCTGGGCGACATTCGGAAAATCTGAGATGGTTATTGCCACTGCAAATAACTCCTATGTGTTCGATCTGAAAGCACTATGTGCACTGGTGCCATTTCTTCTGACCTGAAAGAGCTGTTGGTATGGGAGTCTCCAAGAAAAATTATGCACTATAGCCATCGCATATGCGATATTTGTACCATCAGTTTAAAGTACGAGTTAATGGAGTTTGCTACACGTTCGTGTCTTGGTGTTTGACTCGTCAAAGTAAGACTCATTTTTCGTTGCATGATGTAATTACCTTAACCTTTGACTTAAGGCCGACGGCGCTGGCTTGCCAAGATCTTCATGACGTAAGTGATGCATTTCTCTTGAAGTTTCCCGGATTTGTACTTATGATTATATGTATATTATTTCTATTACTTAAGATCTGGGATTCGGTACGCAACTTTACTGCACGCCCATTGACCAATGGTCAGATGAAGTACCTGGCAAAACTGGCCATATTGCAGCACAAGCTACACGATACTCTTATCTACGACAACATTTTGGGCAAATTGGAAAAACTGACTTTGAACTTTTGCACTGATGACATAGAAACCACATCCGACGAGCATTAGGAACAGGAGCAGGAAAAGGAATGGGATCAGGAAATGGAACAGAAGCCGGAAATAAAACAGGACCCGGAAAAGAAACAAGCCAAAACAACAAAACCTTAACTCTGTTTACTGTTTTTATTTTTTAAAAAGTTTCCAGTCCTACGAAAGCGAAATAACCAGTTAAGTTTAGTGTTTCTGAAGAATGAGTTTTATGAAATTCTAACTCAAAATAACACATTTTTTATTTTTGTTCTGAAAAACATATTACATAATTTAATTTATTTTTAAGTATCTGAACTATTAAGTTCTGATAAACAGGCTGTGAAGAAATCCTGAATTTAAATTCCATTATATTTTTAATAATTTTTAGTTTATAAAAAATTTAATTAATTTTTCAATTGTTATCAAGCAAACTATGAGCAAATGCTGAATACCAAATGTTTATTTTTATTTTTTTAGAAATTTAATTCATACAATACAAAAATATCACTTTAAATTAAAACCACATGTTATCATACATATGTGAGACTGGAAACTGACAAAGAATTTACATAAAATTTTAGTTAAATAAAAATAAATAAGAAGTTAATTACGGATTATAATCTATGGAATATATACAAATCGTTTGGTTTCTCACACAATATAAAAGTAATAAAGTACTTCATTATCGCTATGTAGCGTCACTGTCAGTAATAGTTATTCACTGTGATTTACCGTTGCCCCCGCTCTCAAAGAGATCGACAATCGTAAACTGAGCTCTGCAGTGAAACCTGCTCTCTTCTGAATGTGTTTTTGTACACTCGCATTTTTGGTGCCATTACAAAGCGGCCTTCGGTCAGTATGAAAACGGTCACAGACACACATACATACTATCATTGGCATTAAACAGCGCTTGCTGCTGCTCACCAAAAAAGGGTGGAATAGACTTCATATGAACTTTGTGCAGTTGTACAGCAAAACATGAGATACTTCAATATAATGTCTGTTTTATATGCTTATATATGTACATATATTTTGGCAATAAGTTTGGGCTTTCACAACTTATAACAGAAGTTGTATATAAATAAAATAACTAACACTTAAACACACGTATTTGTCTTTGTATACTTGAAATAAAATATTAATATATTAAAATTATATATAAAAGTTTTTGTTGACAATAACTGAATATTGTGGAAAGGGGTATTTTTACTTTGTTCTATTTGTGCGTCTCATCTACGGCAAGCCAGCACGTTGCTTGTTTTGTTTCAGCTCCGCTTTGCGTTCAGTGGCCTGTGCATTTAAGGATAGGCGGCGGGCCAGCGGAGAGCAAGAACGGTAAAAATGTGTAAGTAAGCCTATGCATGTGCGTTTGCTTCATTGTTGCTGGGCCTGCTCGTTTAGATTTTTGTTAGTTTTTCTTTTTACGTTTTTTCGACAAATACACTAGGCAAATAATACAAAAATATGCACCAAATTTAATCTAAATATTGGCTGTTTAAGGTTTGCCGAAATTCATAATATTGGAAAAAGGTCTCTGAATTCCATGGCAAATACATTTAAATATGCACATGTAGATAAACAGGGACGCACACACAATCTTACGAGAACTAGCCCAAACAAAATACATATCAAAAATGATAACAAAGCCCAGGCCCACCAAAACTGCGGGGCTACGACGAGCCAGCACGTGTTGTTGTTGCGATTTGCCTATTCTCGAATGGCACACGCACATGCATACACACAAAATTACACGCATAGAAGAATTGACTAAGTTACTGATTTTCTGTACTTATATTTTTTGATTTGATAAAAGTCTTCCTATGCGACTCTTCTGCGACTCGCCAGGAAGATGACTTACTGATTTTTGCATGGTCTGTTATGTTATTTCACAAAAATCAGTAAATCTTCGTCTGACGCAACTCTTCTGCGATTCGCCAGAAAGATGACTTACTGATTTTTGCATGGACGGTTCCGTTATTTCAAAACAAACAGACAACGAGCTAATAAGTGTTTCAGTGAAGATAAAAATTTAACTGCGTGTATGACATGATCGGTAGCAGCGCAATGGCTATGGCGTCCGCGTGGTAATCGTGAGGTCTCAGGTTCGAGTCGCGGCAAAGGTATTAATTTAAAGTTATACAAATAAACATAATATGTACATACTATAAAAACATAATATTTCTCTCGGATTCAAGGAATCTGGTAAAGTTATGATCATTAACAGATTTAAAAAATATACCCTACCGCTATATCTTCCAAACAAATAGTAAGCGAGCCGTTTGGACGACTCGCTAATGAATCACGCAGAAGACTCGCTAGCCGTTTGGACGACTCGCTAATGAATCGCGCAGAAGACTCGCTAGGGAGCCGTTTGGAATATTTCGCCGTAGGGTATATTTTTCATTCCCAGCTGCGTCGCCTGCGATCAGAAACGATGATCATCCGCGATAAAATTCATCGCCTAGGGGGATCGCCTGCGACTCCTTCGCGATGAGAAATGCTTGCTGGGATATACCACATACACGCATGGGTGCTTGTAGAAAAATCGGAGTCCCACATTTGAGCTGTAAGAGTGTTCTAGTTAGTGAAAAAATCTTGAGCTTTGCTTTGCAGACGCGCAATTAAAAAATCAAAGATTAAAAGTAAGTAAAAATGTGGTACAGCTTGATTAAATCAAAAATAAATAAATAAATTTCAGCTTTTACAATGGCAGATAGAAAAAACAGAGCTTCTTTAAAACGAAAAGTCATTTCCATAGAAAGAAAAATACAAATTATTAACCGCTTAGACAATAAGCAAACTGCCGCGGAAATTGCAAGAAGCCTATAAAAAAAAAAAAAAAAAAAAAAAAATGAAAGCAGGAAAGATTGGGTCATCTATATCTACAAAATTTACCATTAGAGCACGTGCACCCATTTTGGAGAAAATGGAAAGAGCACTTAGCATTTGGATTGACGATAGCTACGAAAAAAATATCACTTTAAGCCAGCGGATCATTAAGGAAAAGGCACTCAGGATTAATGAACTGCTCAAGCAAAATGGAGAGCCTTTTTCGAGCATAGATTTCGCTGCTAGTAATGGACGGTTCGAGAACTTGAAAAAACGGTTCTCCATTCATAGCATCAAATTTAAAGGCGAAGCGGCATCGGCCAATAATGGAGTTGCTACCACATACAACCGACTGCGGTATACTCGATACCAGTATTTAAAATTTTGATGCCCATCCATGTGGGATGTCAATTGCTATCTTCATACCAAATTTGGTGACTCTAGCTCGAAGCATGTAAAAGGTGGTGAAAGGGGGGCTATGGGCTTGGGGCGGTATGGGTGGGCGTGGCATTAAAATTTTTGCTGCCAATCCATGTGGGATGTCAATTGCTCTCTTCATACGAAATTTGGTGACTCTAGCTCGAAGTTTGTATAAGGTGGGGAAAGGGGGGCGGAATGGCTGGGCAAGGCTCCAAAACTTTGATGCAGATTGTTGGGGGTCGTTGCCAGCTATCTTCCTACCAAATTTGGTGGCTCTAGCTCCACTCTTCTGGAATATACACGCATTACTGTTTTTGACGAAGCGTTGGGGCAGATGGGGGTGGCTAGGGCGGTATTGGTGGGCGTGGCATCCAAACTTTTGATGCAGTTTTTGGGGGGTCATCATCATCTATCTTTGCATCAAATTTGGTGACTCTAGCTAAAAAACTGTGGGAGATATAAGCTTTTCTGATTTCTAAATGCTGGGGGGGGATGGGTGGGCGTGGCTCCAAAACTTTGATACAGTTCTTTTGGGGTCGTGGTCAGCTATCTTCCTACCGAATTTGGTGGCTCTAGCTCCACTACTCTGGAAGATACACGCATTCCCGTTTTTTACGAAGCGTTGGGGCATCTGGGGGTGGCTAGGGCGGTATTGGTGGGCGTGGCATCCAAACTTTTGGTGCAGTTTTGGGGGTCATCATCAGCTAAATTGCCACCAAATTTGGTGGCTCTAGCTCAAAAACTGTGGGAGATATAGGCTTTTTGACTTTAAAATGCGGGGGGTCTGGGGGCGGAATGGGGGGCGTGGCCCCCAAAATTTTTGATGCTGTTTTTTGGGGGTTGCTAGTAGCTATCTTCTTACCAATTTTGGTAGTTCTAGCTGTAAGGGTGTGTGAAATATGCGGATTTATCGTTTTTGAGTTATCCAATTTATCGATTTGCCAGCCCCCCAGTTATCGTAGAACCCCAATCTTGACACTTTAATTTACTATCCCATAGATAAAGAGAATTTGAAAGTTTCAAGTCTCTAGCTTGAAGGGTGTGGAAAAAACTTGCAACCATACGGACGGACAGACGGACAGACACCATGACGGACATTGCACAAAACCAATATACTCTTTACCTTCGGTATCGAGTATAAAAACTGGTTCTTAAATAGTTTTGTTCCTGAAGTAGAAAAATATTTGAAAAAGAAGAATTTTCACTTTCAAGCACTTTTCGTTAATTTTGAACAAATATGTGAGGTTTAAATATAGAAAGACCAAATTTTAAAATTAAAAAAAATGTTTGATGGCAAATTTGAATTTCAGGAACGTAACCCCTTGTTTTGTACTGAATCTATGTATTGCTTAACACGATTTCGCTTCACACGAGGTTTTCTAGGAACGTAACCCAAGTGTTAAGCGAGGAGCAAGTGTATAGTGAAAAAAGAATTTTGGAAATGCGTCTTATTTTGACCTTTTTACTACTTGCAATGCGTTCGATCGTCACGAACGACACCAGAGAATTGCCCATATGTATTTTCAGAGCAAAAATAATAAATAATAATTTTTTTTATATTTATTTTACCCATAGGCAAAATGAGAAACGCATTGGCAGAAGACGACACTGGAAGCGAATCATCTTTTGCTTCGGCAGTAGGAGGAAAAGTTATCATATCTGCCCCATGAAGTGGCATCGCTAAACAGCAAGCTGAAGCGCATCATTGTAATTCAGCAAACGGATGAAAACTATCACAAAGCACTGGACGATATACGCGACCAGATGATTATTTCGGTTGTGGTAAAGCCCAGTTTCTCTGGGCTACATTCGGAAAATCTGTGATGGTTATTGCCACTGCAAATAACTCCTATGTGTTCGATCTGAAAGCACTATGTGCACTGGTGCCATTTCTTCTGACCTGAAAGAGCTGTTGGTATCGGAGTCTCCAAGAAAAATTATGCACTATAGCCATCGCATATGCGATATTTTGTACCATCAGTTTAAAGTACGAGTTAATGGAGTTTGCTACACGTTCGTGTCTTGGTGTTTGACTCGTCAAAGTAAGACTCATTTTCGTTGCATGATGTAATTACCTTAACCTTTGACTTAAGGCCGACGGCGCTGGCTTGCCAAGATCTTCATGACGTAAGTGATGCATTTCTCTTGAAGTTTCCCGGATTTGTACTTATGATTATATGTATATTATTTCTATTACTTAAGATCTGGGATTCGGTACGCAACTTTACTGCACGCCCATTGACCAATGGTCAGATGAAGTACCTGGCAAAACTGGCCATATTGCAGCACAAGCTACACGATACTCTTATCTACGTCAACATTTTGGGCAAATTGGAAAAACTGACTTTGAACTTTTGCACTGATGACATAGAAACCACATCCGACGAGCATTAGGAACAGGAGCAGGAAAAGGAATGGGATCAGGAAATGGAACAGAAGCCGGAAATAAAACAGGACCCGGAAAAGAAACAAGCCAAAACAACAAAACCTTAACTCTGTTTACTGTTTTTCTTAGTTTTAAAAAGTTTCCAGTCCTACGAAAGCGAAATAACCAGTTAAGTTTAGTGTTTCTGAAGAATGAGTTTTATGAAATTCTAACTCAAAATAACACATTTTTTATTTTTGTTCTAAAAAACATATTACATAATTTAATTTATTTTTTAAGTATCTGAACTATTAAGTTCTGATAAACAGGCTGTGAAGAAACCCTGAATTTAAATTCCATTATATTTTTGATAATTTTTAGTTTTATCAAATATTTAATTAATTTTTCAATTGTTTTGAGCAAGCTATCTGCAAATGCTGATGATAAAAAATAACACATTTTTTATTTTTGTTCTGAAAAACATATTAATTTAATTTATTTTTTAAGTATCTGAACTATTAAGTTCTGATAAACAGACTGTGAAGAAATCCTGAATTTAAATTCCATTATATTTTTAATAATTTTTATAAAAAAATTTAATTAATTTTTCAATTTTTATCAAGCAAACTATGAGCAAATGCTGAATACCAAATGTTTATTTTATTTTTTTAGAAATTTAATTCATACAATACAAAAATATCACTTTAAATTAAAACCACATGTTATCATACATATGTGAGACTGGAAACTGACAAAGAATTTACATAAAAACTTTAGTTAAATAAAAATAAATAAGAAGTTAATTACGGATTATAATCTATGGAATATATACAAATCGTTTGGTTTCTCACACAATATAAAAGTAATAAAGTACTTCATTATCGCTATGTAGCGTCACTGTCAGTAATAGTTATTCACTGTGATTTACCGTTGCCCCCGCTCTCAAAGAGATCGACAATCGTAAACTGAGCTCTGCAGTGAAACCTGCTCTCTTCTGAATGTGTTTTTGTACACTCGCATTTTTGGTGCCATTACAAAGCGGCCTTCGGTCAGTATGAAAACGGTCACAGACACACATACATACTATCATTGGCATTAAACAGCGCTTGCTGCTGCTCACCAAAAAGGGTGGAATAGACTTCATATGAACTTTGTGCAGTTGTACAGCAAAACATGAGATACTTCAATATAATGTCTGTTTTATATGCTTATATATGTACATATATTTTGGCAATAAGTTTGGGCTTTCACAACTTATAACACAAGTTGTATATAAATAAAATAACTAACACTTAAACACACGTATTTTATCTTTGTATACTTGAAATAAAATATTAATATATTAAAATTATATATAAAAGTTTTTGTTCACGATAACTGAATATTGTGGAAAGGGGTATTTTTACTTTGTTCTATTTGTGCGTCTCATCTACGGCAAGCCAGCACGTTGCTTGTTTTGTTTCAGCTCCGCTTTGCGTTCAGTGGCCTGTGCATTTAAGGATAGGCGGCGGGCCAGCGGAGAGCAAGAACGGTAAAAATGTGTAAGTAAGCCTATGCATGTGCGTTTGCTTCATTGTTGCTGGGCCTGCTCGTTTAGATTTTTGTTAGTTTTTCTTTTTACGTTTTTTCGACAAATACACTAGGCAAATAATACAAAAAAATATGCACCAAATTAATCTAAATATTGGCTGTTTAAGGTTTGCCGAAATTCATAATATTGGAAAAAGGTCTCTGAATTCCATGGCAAATACATTTAAATATGCACATGTAGATAAACAGGGACGCACACACAATCTTACGAGAACTAGCCCAAACAAAATACATATCAAAAATGATAACAAAGCCCAGGCCCACCAAAACTGCGGGGCTACGACGAGCCAGCACGTGTTGTTGTTGCGATTTGCCTATTCTCGAATGGCACACGCACATGCATACACACAAAATTACACGCATAGAAGAATTGACTAAGTTACTGATTTTCTGTACTTATATTTTTGATTGATAAGTCTTATGCGACTCTCGCTCGCAGGAGATACTGTTTTGCATGGTGTTATTTCACAAAAATCAGTAAATCTTCGTCTGACGCAACTCTTCTGCGATTCGCCAGAAAGATGACTTACTGATTTTGCATGGACGGTTCCGTTATTTCAAAACAAACAGACAACGAGCTAATAAGTGTTTCAGTGAAGATAAAAAATTTAACTGCGTGTATGACATGATCGGTAGCAGCGCAATGGCTATGGCGTCCGCGTGGTAATCGTGAGGTCTCAGGTTCGAGTCGCGGCAAAGGTATTAATTTAAAGTTATACACATAAACATAATATGTACATACTATAAAAACATAATATTTCTCTCGGATTCAAGGAATCTGGTAAAGTTATGATCATTAACAGATTTAAAAAATATACCCTACCGCTATATCTTCCAAACAAATAGTAAGCGAGCTAATGAATCACGCAGAAGACTCGCTAGCCGTTTGGAAGACTCGCTAATGAATCGCGCAGAAGACTCGCTAGGGAGCCGTTTGGAATATTTCGCCGTAGGGTATATTTTTCATTCCCAGCTGCGTCGCCTGCGATCAGAAACGATGATCATCCGCGATAAAATTCATCGCCTAGGGGGATCGCCTGCGACTCCTTCGCGATGAGAAATGCTTGCTGGGATATACCACATACACGCATGGGTGCTTGTAGAAAAATCGGAGTCCCACATTTGAGCTGTAAGAGTGTTCTAGTTAGTGAAAAAATATTGAGCTTTGCTTTGCAGACGCGCAAATAAAAAATCAAAGATTAAAAGTAAGTAAAAATGTGGTACAGCTTGATTAAATCAAAAAATAAATAAATAAATTTCAGCTTTTACAATGGCAGATAGAAAGAACAGAGCTTCTTTAAAACGAAAAGTCATTTCCATAGAAAGAAAAATACAAATTATTAACCGCTTAGACAATAAGCAAACTGCCGCGAAAATTGCAAGAAGCCTATAAAAAAAAAAAAAAAAAAAAAATGAAAGCAGGAAAGATTGGGTCATCTATATCTACAAAATTTACCATTAGAGCACGTGCACCCATTTTGGAGAAAATGGAAAGAGCACTTAGCATTTGGATTGACGATAGCTACGAAAAAAATATCACTTTAAGCCAGCGGATCATTAAGGAAAAGGCACTCAGGATTTATGAACTGCTCAAGCAAAATGGAGAGCCTTTTTCGAGCATAGATTTCGTTGCTAGTAATGGACGGTTCGAGAACTCGAAAAAACGGTACTCCATTCATAGCATCAAATTTAAAGGCGAAGCGGCATCGGCCAATAATGGAGTTGCTACCACATACCTAGAAGAAATTCGGGGGTTAATTGTTTTCAATGCTGATGAAACTGGACTTTGCTGGAAAAAAATAATAAGTCGAACTTTTTTATCAAAGCTACCGGCTTTAAGGTACAAAAAGATCGCTTTACACTTTTGCTGTGCAGTAAAGCATCAGGCGACTTTCAAGTAAAGCCAATGCTTGTGTATAAGTCTTTGAATCCCGTGCTTTTAAAGGGATAGACAAGAGCAAATTACCCGTTTACTGGAAAGAAAATTCCAAAGCTTAGTTAACTGCATAATTATTTACCAAGTGGAAACGTTGCAGTCGGACGCAACCGACTGCGGTATACTCGATACCAGTATTTAAAATTTTGATGCCCATCCATGTGGGATGTCAATTGCTATCTTCATACCAAATTTGGTGACTCTAGCTCGAAGCATGTAAAAGGTGGTGAAAAGGGGGGCTATGGGGCTTGGGGCGGTATGGGTGGGCGTGGCATTAAAATTTTTGCTGCCAATATATGTGGGATGTCAATTGCTCTCTTCATACGAAATTTGGTGACTCTAGCTCGAAGTTTTTGTAAAAGTGGGGAAAGGGGGGCTGGGGGCGGTATGGGTGGGCGTGGCATCCAAATTTTTGCTGCAGATCCTTGTGGAATGTCAAATGCTACCTTCATACCAAATTTGGTGACTCTAGCTCAAAGTTTGTATAAGGTGGGGAAAGGAGGGCGGAATGGATGGGCTAGGCTCCAAAACTTTGATGCAGATTGTTGGGGGTCGTTGCCAGCTATCTTCCTACCAAATTTGGTGGCTCTAGCTCCACAAATCTGGAAGATACACGCATACTCGTTTTTGACGAAGCGTTGGGGCAGCGGTATTGGTGGGCGTGGCATCCAAGCTTTTGGTGCAGTTTTTGGGGGGTCATCATCAGCTAAATTGGCACCAAATTTGGTGGCTCTAGCTCAAACACTGTCGGAGATATAAGCTTTTCTGATTTTCAAATGAGGGGGCTGGGGGCGGAATGGGTAGGCGTGACTCCAAAACTTTGATTCAGTTTTTTGGGGGTCGTTGCCAGCTATCTTCCTGCCAAATTTGGTGGCTCTAGCTCCACAACTCTGGAAGATACACGCATTCCTGTTTTTGACGAAGCGTTGGGGCATCTGGGGGCGGCTAGGGTGGTATTGGTGGGCGTGGCATCCAAACTTTTGATGCAGTTTTTGGGGGTTCATCATCACCTATCTTGGCACTAAATTTGGTGGCTCTAGCTCAAAAACTGTCGTAGATATAAGCTTTTCTGATTTAAAAATGCGGGGGGCTGGGGGCGGAATGGGTGGGCGTGACTCCAAAACTTTGATGCAGTTTTTTGGGGTTCGTTACCAGCTATCTTCCTACCAAATTTAGCTCCACAAATCTGGAACATACAGGCATACTCGTTTTTAACGAAGCGTTGGGGCAGCTGGGGTAGCGGTATTGGTGGGCGCGGCATCCAAACTTTTGGTGCAGTTTTTGGGGGGTCATCATCAGCTAAATTGGCACCAAATTTGGTGACTCTAGCTAAAAAACTTTGGGAGATATAGGCTTTTCTGATTTCTAAATGCGGGGGGGCTGGGGGCGGGATGGGTGGGCGTGGCTCCAAAAATTTTGATGCAGTTTTTTGGGGGTTGCTAGTAGCTATCTTATTACCAATTTTGGTAGTTCTAGCTGTAAGGGTGTGTGAAATATGTGGATTTATCGTTTTTGAGTTATCCAATTTATCGATTTGCCAGCCCCCCAGTTATCGTAGAACCCCAATCTTGACACTTTAATTTACTATCCCATAGATAAAGAGAATTGGAAAGTTTCAAGTCTCTAGCTTGAAGGGTGTGGAAAAAACTTGCAACCATACGGACGGACAGACGGACAGACCCATGACGGACATTGCACAAAACCAATATACTCTTTACCTTCGGTATCGAGTATAAAAACTGGTTCTTAAATAGTTTTGTTCCTGAAGTAGAAAAGTATTTGAAAAAGAAGAATTTTCACTTTCAAGCACTTTTCGTTAATTTTGAACAAATATGTGAGGTTTAAATATAGAAAGACCAAATTTTAAAATTAAAAAAAATGTTTGATGGCAAATTTGAATTTCAGGAACGTAACCCCTTGTTTTGTACTGAATCTATGTATTGCTTAACACGATTTCGCTTCACACGAGGTTTTCTAGGAACGTAACCCCCGTGTTAAGCGAGGGGCAAGTGTATAGTGAAAAAAGAATTTGGAAATGCGTCTTATTTTGACCTTTTTACTATTTGCAATGCGTTCGATCGTCACGAACGACACCAGAGAATTGCCCATATGTATTTTCAGAGCAAAAATAATAAATAATAATTTTTTTTATATTTATTTTACCCATAGGAAAAATGAGAAACGCGTTGGCAGTAGACAACACTGGAAGCGAATCATCTTTTGCTTCGGCAGTAGGAGGAAAAGTTATCATATCTGCCCCATGAAGTGGCATCGCTAAACAGCAAGCTGAAGCGCATCATTGTAATTCAGCAAACGGATGAAAACTATCACAAAGCACTGGACGATATACGCGACCAGATGATTATTTCGGTTGTGGTAAAGCCCAGTTTCTCTGGGCGACATTCGGAAAATCTGTGATGGTTATTGCCACTGCAAATAACTCCTATGTGTTCGATCTGAAAGCACTTGGTGCCATTTCTTCTGACCTGAAAGAGCTGTTGGTATCGGAGTCTCCAAGAAAAATTATGCACTATAGCCATCGCATATGCGATATTTTGTACCATCAGTTTAAAGTACGAGTTAATGGAGTTTGCTACACGTTCGTGTCTTGGTGTTTGACTCGTCAAAGTAAGACTCATTTTTCGTTGCATGATGTAATTACCTTAACCTTTGACTTAAGGCCGACGGCGCTGGCTTGCCAAGATCTTCATGACGTAAGTGATGCATTTCTCTTGAAGTTTCACGGATTTGTACTTATAATTATATGTATATTATTTCTATTACTTAAGATCTGGGATTCGGTACGCAACTTTACTGCACGCCCATTGACCAATGGTCAGATGAAGTACCTGGCAAAACTGGCCATATTGCAGCACAAGCTACACGATACTCTTATCTACGACAACATTTTGGGCAAATTGGAAAAACTGACTTTGAACTTTTGCACTGATGACATAGAAACCACATTCGACGAGCATTAGGAACAGGAGCAGGAAAAGGAATGGGATCATGAAAAGGAACAGAAGCCGGAAATAAAACAGGACCCGGAAAAGAAACAAGCCAAAACAACAAAACCTTAACTCTGTTTACTGTTTTCTTAGTTTTAAAAAGTTTCCAGTCCTACGAAAGCGAAATAACCAGTTAAGTTTAGTGTTTCTGAAGAATGAGTTTTATGAAATTCTAACTCAAAATAACACAGTTTTATTTTTGTTCTGAAAAAACATATTAATTTAATTTATTTTTTAAGTATCTGAACTATTAAGTTCTAATAAACAGGCTGTGAAGAAATCCTGAATTTAAATTCCATTATATTTTTAATAATTTTTAGTTTTATAAAAAATTTAATTAATTTTTCAATTGTTATCAAGCAAACTATGAGCAAATGCTGAATACCAAATGTTTATTTTTATTTTTTTTAGAAATTTAATTCATACAATACAAAAATATCACTTTAAATTAAAACCACATGTTATCATACATATGTGAGACTGGAAACTGACAAAGAATTTACATAAAAATTTTAGTTAAATAAAAATAAATAAGAAGTTAATTACGGATTATAATCTATGGAATATATACAAATCGTTTGGTTTCTCACACAATATAAAAGTAATAAAGTACTTCATTAAGCCCAATTTACATTGGCGCGAGACGCGAGGCGAGACTTGCGTTCGAATGCGATAGCGTGGACACTCGCTGCAGAATATCGCATGTCTATTTACATTGAAGCGACACTTCGGGCGTGTTTTTGATTATTTTTGTTTAAATTTGCAACCCTGTTGAATAAAATATGGCAGCCCTGTTTATCATAACCTGGCAACACTTACCAAAGAAGCAAACAGAAAACACTTTATTTGTGCTATGTCTTTAATTAAAAAAATAGTTATTAATTCTGCATTAGGCTTGGCCGCAAAATTAAAAAGGGATGCTATAAAAAAAAGGCAGAAATGGAGGTGGTGGGTTAGACCCTATACTTAGAACGTAGCAGAATTGGTTTTTTGAAACCAGTTTTGATACGTTGAAAAAAGATGCGGATATGTTTTTTAAGGCCACAAGAATGACGGTGACTTCTTTGATGCACTGCTGGCATTGACAAAAGAGCAGTTGGATAATTTTCCCCAAGGAATCCCACTGTTCCAGAATGTAGGCTTCTGTTGACATTAATGTAAGTGATATATAAAACAACAACACTTAATTGCTTCTTAAGGTTTGCATGTACATTTTTTGAAGGTTTCTGGTCCACGGTGGTTCGCGTTACATGTATTCATTGAAATTCAAAATATCGGTTTCATCCGTTTGTGAAATTGTTAATGAAACATGTGAGGTGATATGGTCTGCTCTAAACGACACATATTTGGCAACCCCTGACTGCGAAGAATGGAAGCGAATCGCTCAGCGATATGAGCATAAATGGAGAATGCCAAACTGTCTAGGAGCAATTGACGGGAAACATGTTTCAATTGTATGTCCACCTAAAGCA
Organism: Scaptomyza flava; assembly: GCA_030179655.1. Taxonomy (NCBI): domain Eukaryota; kingdom Metazoa; phylum Arthropoda; class Insecta; order Diptera; family Drosophilidae; genus Scaptomyza; species Scaptomyza flava. Next base: position 15,807 of record JARNME010000021.1, read on the forward strand.
GGATCTCAATTTTACAACTACAAAGGCATACACAGCATTGTACTTTTGGCTATTTGTGATGCTGATTATTGTTTTTCTATAGTGGACATAGGAGCATATGGAAGCCAAAGTGATGGCGGTATTTTTGCAGAAAGCTCCTTTGGCAAGCTCTTTAAAGAAGACAAATTATCAATTCCAACACCAAAGCCACTACCTACTACAACAGAACCATTTCCATTCTATGTTGTTGGCGACAATGCTTTTCCATTGTCCAAAATTTGATGCGACCATTTCCAGGTAATTGTAATCTTTAAGTTAAATCATTAATCTAGCTAATATTTAACATATTTTATAGGTAATAATTTGGGCAATGATGAAGCTTATTTTAACAAAAGATTATCTCATGCAAGAGTAACAATAGAGAACACATTTGGAATTTTAGCAGCGCGTTGGAGGGTTCTCCGCAATGATATTCATGCTTTGCCGAAAAATGTGGATAATATCATAAAAGCATGTGTGGTTTTGCACAACTTTTTAATGTTGCAAAATGTAGTGTATACTGTTCTTCCAAATATGCAGATCGTGCGGAACATGGAAATACTATACCAGGTCATTGGAGAACAGCAAGCGATACCGATAACTTCATATTACCACCTAGCAGAGCTCATAATGCATCTCAATCTAGTATGAATCATAGAAAAATACGTTGTACCTATTTGAAAAATAATAACTAATTAAAATACAAATTATGAAAATAAACACTGAATACTTTTTTCAATTTTATTTATCAACATCTTTTCAGAATGTTAAAAATTTAATGATAGCAATTTAATTTTTATTGTTTTTTCCTTCCACTCCGAAAGCAACTGCAAGCAATATGTATGAACATTGTTTTCAAACTTCATCAGTTCCAAAGGTGGTAAATTAAACGAGGCAACTGTGTCAGCCAAACTAGCAAAAAATTTATGTGGTCCTCCTTTATCCTTGTCCTCAGACGATTTTTCATTAATTTCAATTAATTTTTGAAGGAAACTAGAATACTCATCATCTGTTTCTTTAAACCGTTTGCTTCCTGGAGTAGAGCTTCGCGAACTTCGCGAACGAGAAGTAGAAGGCTGAGAGTCAAATGCAAAATCGATCGATTCAACATTTGTTAAAGTTTCTGTTGATTCATCTAATGAAAAAATCTCATCGATCTCCCCGGATGTGTCATCATAGTTTCCTGTTGTTCTGTAAAGATAATATACAATAAGTTAATACTCTCTGAGCTGATGATGGCTAATGGATATCTTACTTTCTTGGTTGCATCGAATCTTTGAGAAATGCCAAATGCTCACTGTATTTGTAGGGCTTCCTGCCTTCAAACGCCTGTCCACTAACAGTTTTTGACTCCTTCAAGTATTTACCATATTGATCCCTTAATGATTTCCAAGCAGTTTTGCAGTCATTTACTAAAGAAAAATAAATGTTTAAAAGCTACTTTCATCGCATTTTACTTACCTGGAATATTTATTTCAACTGCAATTTCTGACCAGAGTTTATCTTTGGCCTCATTGTTTCTGTATAATCTTTCCCTTTTATCGTATAGAATTGTCTTTTCTCTTATTAAAATAATAAGAGACTCAATTTGCTTGCAATTAAATTTTGCATTGTGCTACAAATATATTTCACATTAACAGCAGCTGCTTTGGTAAAGCGTGATCAGTGCTTTTCACGTTTCACCAACGCGAGGTTTTTTCATAATTTCGAAATTGAAAGCGAGAGACGCGCGACATCTAGCGCCATTGTAAACAAACACATTGACTCTCATGAAATGAAAATGGTTGCGACTCTCGCGGCCTCGCGCCAATGTAAATAGGACTTAAATAGGACTTTATCGCCATGTAGCGTCACTGTCAGTAATAGTTATTCAGTGTGATTTACCGTTGCCCCCGCTCTCAAAGAGATCGACAATCGTAAACTGAGCTCTGCAGTGAAACCTGCTCTCTTCTGAATGTGTTTTTGTACACTCGCATTTTTGGTGCCATTACAAAGCGGCCTTCGGTCAGTATGAGAACGGTCACAGACACACATACATACTATCATTGGCATTAACCAGCGCTTGCTGCTGCTCACCAAGAAAGGGTGGAATAGACTTCATATGATATTTGTGCAGTTGTACAGCAAAACATGAGATACTTCAATATAATGTCTGTTTTATATGCTTATATATGTACATATATTTTGGCAATAAGTTTGGGCTTTCACAACTTATAACACAAGTTGTATATAAATAAAATAACTAACACTTAAACACACGTATTTTGTCTTTGTATACTTGAAATAAAATATTAATATATTAAAATTATATATAAAAGTTTTTGTTGACAATAACTGAATATTGTGGAAAGGGGTATTTTTACTTAGTTCTATTTGTGCGTCTCATCTACGGCAAGCCAGCACGTTGCTTGTTTTGTTTCAGCTCCGCTTGCGTTCAGTGGCCTGTGCATTAAAGGATAGGCGGCGGGCCAGCGGAGAGCAAGAACGGTAAAAATGTGTAAGTAAGCCTATGTATGTGCGTTTGCTTCATTGTTGCTGGGCCTGCTCGTTTAGATTTTGTTAGTTTTTCTTTTTACGTTTTTTCGACAAATACACTATTCACTAGGCGAATAATACAAAAATATGCACCAAATTTAATCTAAATATTGGCTGTTTAAGGTTTGCCGAAATTCATAATATTGGAAAAAGGTCTCTGAATTCCATGGCAAATACATTTAAATATGCACATGTAGATAAACAGGGACGCACACACAATCTTACGAGAACTAGCCCAAACAAAGCCCAGGCCCACTAAAACTGCGTGGCTACGACGAGCCAGCACGTGTTGTTGTTGCGATTTGCCTATTCTCGAATGGCACACGCACATGCATACACACAAAATTACACGCATAGAAGAATTGACTAAGTTACTGATTTTCTGTACTTATATTTTTTGATTTGATAAAAGTCTTCCTATGCGACTCTTCTGCGATTCGCCAGGAAGATGACTTACTGATTTTTGCATGGTCTGTTATGTTATTTCACAAAAATCAGTAAATCTTCGTCTGACGCGACTCTTCTGCGATTCGCCAGAAAGATGACTTACTGATTTTTGCATGGACGGTTCCGTTATTTCAAAACAAACAGACAACGAGCTAATAAGTGTTTCAGTGAAGATAAAAAATGTAACTGCGTGTATGACATGATCGGTAGCAGCGCAATGGCTATGGCGTCCGCGTGGTAATCGTGAGGTCTCAGGTTCGAGTCGCGGCAAAGGTATTAATTTAAAGTTATACACATAAACATAATATGTACATACTATAAAAACATAATATTAAAGTAAAGTAAAGTTATGATCATTAACAGATATAAAAAATATACCATACGGCTATATCTTCCAAACAAATAGCAAGCGAGCCGTTTGGACGACTCGCTAATGAATCGCGCAGAAGACTCGCTAGGGAGCCGTTTGGAATATTTCGCCGTAGGGTATATTTTTCCTTCCCAGCTGCGTCGCCTGCGATCAGAAACGATGATCATCCGCGATAAAATTCATCGCCTAGGGGTATTGCCTGCGACTCCTTCGCGATGAGAAATGCTTGCTGGGATATACCACATACACGCATGGGTGCTTGTAGAAAAATCGGAGTCCCACATTTGAGCTGTAAGAGTGTTCTAGTTAGTGAAAAAATCTTGAGCTTTGCTTTGCAGACGCGCAAATAAAAAATCAAAGATTAAAAGTAAGTAAAAATGTGGTACAACTTGATTAAATCAAAAATAAATAAATAAATTTCAGCTTTTACAATTGCAGATAGAAAGAACAGAGCTTCTTTAAAACGAAAAGTCATTTCCATAGAAAGAAAAATACAAATTATTAACCGCTTAGACAATAAGCAAACTGCCGCGGAAATTGCAAGAATTGTTTTCAATGCTGATGAAACTGGACTTTACTGGAAAAAAAATGCCAAGTCGAACTTTTTATCAAAGCTACCGGCTTTAAGGTACAAAAAGATCGCTTTACACTTTTGCTGTGTAGTAATGCATCAGGCGACTTTCAAGTAAAGCCAATGCTTGTGTATAAGTCTTTGAATCCCCGTGCTTTTAAAGGGATAGACAAGAGCAAATTACCCGTTTACTGGAAAGAAAATTCCAAAGCTAGTTAACTGCATAATTATTTACCAACTGGAAAACGTTGCAGTCGGACGCAACCGACTGCGGTATACTCGATACCGTATTTAAAATTTTGATGCCCATCCATGTGGGATGTCAATTGCTATCTTCATACCAAATTTGGTGACTCTAGCTCGAAGCATGTAAAAGGTGGTGAAAGGGGGGCTATGGGGCTCGGGGCGGTATGGGAGGGCGGGGCATTAAAATGTTTTCTGCTGATCCATGTGGGATGTCAATTGCTCTCTTTATACCAAATTTGGTGACTCTAGCTCGAAGTTTGTTAAAAGTGGAAAAAGGGGGGCTCGGGGCGGTATGGGAGGGCGGGGCATTAAAATGTTTTCTGCTGATCCATGTGGGATGTCAATTGCTATCTTCTTACCAAATTTGGTGACTCTAGCTCAAAGTTTGTATAAGGTGGGGAAAGGGGGGCGAAATGGATGGGCTAGGCTCCAAAACTTTGATGCAGATTGTTGGGGGTCGTTGCCAGCTATCTTCCTACCAAATTTGGTGGCTCTAGCTCCACAAATCTTGACGATGCACGCATACTCGTTTTTGACGAAGCGTTGGGGCAGCGGTATTGGTGGGCGTGGCATCCAAACTTTTGGTGCAGTTTTTGGGGGGTCATCATCAGCTAAATTGGCACCAAAAATGGTGGCTCTAGCTCAAAAACTGTCAGAGATATAAGCTTTTCTGATTTTCAAATGCGGGGGGCTGGGGGCGGAATGGGTGGGCGTGACTCCAAAACTTTGATGCAGTTTTTTGGGGGTCGTTGCCAGCTATCTTCCTGCCAAATTGGTGGCTCTAGCTCCACAACTCTGGAAGATACACGCATTCCCGTTTTTGACGAAGCGTTGGGGCATCTGGGGGCGGCTAGGGTGGTATTGGTGGGCGTGGCATCCAAACTTTTGATGCAGTTTTTGGGGGTTCATCATCACCTATCTTGGCACTAAATTTGGTGGCTCTAGCTCCAAAGCTGTCGGAGATATAAGCTTTTCTGATTTACAAATGCGGGGGGCTGGGGGCGGAATGGGTGGGCGTGACTCCAAAACTTTGATGCAGTTTTTTGGGGTTCGTTACCAGCTATCTTCCTACCAAATTTGGCTCCACAAATCTGGAACATGCACGCATACTCGTTTTTGACGAAGCGTTGGGGCAGCTGGGGTAGCGGTATTGGTGGACGCGGCATCCAAACTTTTGGTGCAGTTTTTTCTTATTTCTAAATGCGGGGGGGGCTGGGGGCGGGATGGGTGGGCGTGGCTCCAAAAATTTTGATGCAGTTTTTTGGGGGTTGCTAGTAGCTATCTTATTACCAATTTTGGTAGTTCTAGCTGTAAGGGTGTGTGAAATATGCGGATTTATCGTTTTTGAGTTATCCAATTTATCGATTTGCCAGCCCCCCAGTTATCGTAGAACCCCAATCTTGACACTTTAATTTACTATCCCATAGATAAAGAGAATTGGAAAGTTTCAAGTCTCTAGCTTGAAGGATGTGGAAAAAACTTGCAACCATACGGACGGACAGACACCATGACGGACATTGCACAAAACCAATATACTCTTTACCTTCGGTATCGAGTATAAAAACTGGTTCTTAAATAGTTTTGTTCCTGAAGTAGAAAAATATTTGAAAAAGAAGAATTTTCACTTTCAAGCACTTTTCGTTAATTTAATTTAAATATAGGAAGACCAAATTTTAAAATTAAAAAAATGTTTGATGGCAAATTTGAATTTCAGGAACGTAACCCTTGTTTTGTACTGAATCTATGTATTGCTTAACACGATTTCGCTTCACACGAGGTTTTCTAGGAACGTAACCCCCGTGTTAAGCGAGGGGCAAGTGTATAGTGAAAAAAGAATTTTGGAAATGCGTCTTATTTTGACCTTTTTACTATTTGAAATGCGTTCGATCGTCACGAACGACACCAGAGAATTGCCCATATGTATTTTCAGAGCAAAAATAATAAATAATAATTTTTTTTATATTTATTTTACCCATAGGCAAAATGAGAAACGCATTGGCAGAAGACGACACTGGAAGCGAATCATCTTTTGCTTCGGCAGTAGGAGGAAAAGTTATCATATCTGGCATCGCTAAACAGCAAGCTGAAGCGCATCATTGTAATTCAGCAAACGGATGAAAACTATCACAAAGCACTGGACGATATACGCGACCAGATGATTATTTCGGTTGTGGTAAAGCCCAGTTTCTCTGGGCGACATTCGGAAAATCTGTGATGGTTATTGCCACTGCAAATAACTCCTATGTGTTCGATCTGAAAGCACTTGGTGCCATTTCTTCTGACCTGAAAGAGCTGTTGGTATCGGAGTCTCCAAGAAAAATTATGCACTATAGCCATCGCATATGCGATATTTTGTACCATCAGTTTAAAGTTCGAGTTAATGGAGTTTGCTACACGTTCGTGTCTTGGTGTTTGACTCGTCAAAGTAAGACTCATTTTTCGTTGCATGATGTAATTACCTTAACCTTTGACTTAAGGCCGACGGCGCTGGCTTGCCAAGATCTTCATGACGTAAGTGATGCATTTCTCTTGAAGTTTCACGGATTTGTACTTAAGATCTGGGATTCGGTACGCAACTTTACTGCACGCCCATTGACCAATGGTCAGATGAAGTACCTGGCAAAACTGGCCATATTGCAGCACAAGCTACACGATACTCTTATCTACGACAACATTTTGGGCAAATTGGAAAAACTGACTTTGAACTTTTGCACTGATGACATAGAAACCACATTCGACGAGCATTAGGAACAGGAGCAGGAAAAGAAATGGGATCAGGAAATGGAACAGAAGCCGGAAATAAAACAGGACCCGGAAAAGAAACAAGCCAAAACAACAAAACCTTAACTCTGTTTACTGTTTTTCTTAGTTTTAAAAAGTTTCCAGTCCTACGAAAGCGAAATAACCAGTTAAGTTTAGTGTTTCTGAAGAATGAGTTTAATGAAATTCTAACTCAAAATAACACAGTTTTTATTTTTGTTCTGAAAAACATATTACATAATTTAATTTATTTTTAAGTATCTGAACTATTAAGTTCTGATAAACAGGCTGTGAAGAAACCCTGAATTTAAATTCCATTATATTTTTGATAATTTTTAGTTTTATCAAAAATTTGATTAATTTTTCAATTGTTTTCAAGCAAACTATGAGCAAATGCTGATGATAAAAAATAACACATTTTTTATTTTTGTTCTGAAAAACATATTAATTTAATTTATTTTTAAGTATCTGAACTATTAAGTTCTGATAAACAGGCTGTGAAGAAATCCTGAATTTAAATTCCATTATATTTTTAATAATTTTTAGTTTTATAAAAAAGTTTAATTAATTTTTCAATTGTTATCAAGCAAACTATGAGCAAATGCTGAATACCAAATGTTTATTTTTATTTTTTTAGAAATTTAATTCATACAATACAAAATATCACTTTAAATTAAAACCACATGTTATCATACATATGTGAGACTGGAAACTGACAAAAAATTTACATAAAAATTTTAGTTAAATAAAAATAAATAAGAAGTTAATTACGGATTATAATCTATGGAATATATACAAATCGTTTGGTTTCTCACACAATATAAAAGTAATAAAGTACTCATTATCGCTGTGTAGCGTCACTGTCAGTAATAGTTATTCACTGTGATTTACCGTTGCCCCCGCTCTCAAAGAGATCGACAATCGTAAACTGAGCTCTGCAGTGAAACCTGCTCTCTTCTGAATGTGTTTTTGTACACTCGCATTTTTGGTGCCATTACAAAGCGGCCTTCGGTCAGTATGAAAACGGTCACAGACACACATACATACTATCATTGGCATAAAACAGCGCTTGCTGCTGCTCACCAAGAAAGGGTGGAATAGACTTCATATGAACTTTGTGCAGTTGTACAGCAAAACATGAGATACTTCAATATAATGTCTGTTTTATATGCTTATACACATATATTTTGGCAATAAGTTTGGGCTTTCACAACTTCTAACACAAGTTGTATATAAATAAATTAACTAACACTTAAACACACGTATTTTGTCTTTGTATACTTGAAATAAACTATTAATATATTAAAATTATATATTCAAGTTTTTGTTGACGATAACTGAATATTGTGAAAAGGGGTATTTTTACTTTGTTCTATTTGTGCGTCTCATCTACGCAAGCCAGCACGTTGCTTGTTTTGTTTCAGCTCCGCTTTGCGTTCAGTGGCCTGTGCATTAAAGGATAGGCGGCGGGCCAGCGGAGAGCAAGAACGGTAAAAATGTGTTAGTAAGCCTATGCATGTGCGTTTGCTTCATTGTTGCTGGGCCTGCTCGTTTAGATTGTTGTTAGTTTTTCTTTTTACGTTTTTTCGACAAATACACTATTCACCAGGCAAATAATACAAAAATATGCACTAAATTTAATCTAAATATTGGCTGTTTAAGGTTTGCCGAAATTCATAATATTGGAAAAAGGTCTCTGAATTCCATGGCAAATACATTTAAATATGCACATGTAGATAAACAGCGACGCACACACAATCTTACGAGAACTAGCCCAAACAAAATACATATCAAAAATGATAACAAAGCCCAGGCCACCAAAACTTCGTGTTGTTGTTGCGATTTGCCTATTCTCGAATGGCACACGCACATGCATACACACAAAATTACACGCATAGAAGAATTGACTTAGTTGCCTAGGCAACTAGCTAGCTACCACTGCACACCAACAAGACAGCAGTGTATTGTAAACAAAAAGGCATAATCAAAACTAGCGCAGCTGTTTGTCATTAGGGGAAACGTGACTTTTCTACTCGTTGGTCTGTCCGCTTCGTGGTTGCGACTTGGTTTACAGCATGTTAACTTGAACAATTCTTCAAACCCGTCCTTATGTTAAATGGTCTTTGCTAACAGGTCAATATAACATACACGTACGTGATCTTACTATCTTAAGTTACTTTATGATTTAAAATTCTAGTTGTACGGGTGTTAGTGAAAGTCCCGTTAGGGCATACTTTTATAATTAGTTAATATCCCAGCCAGCAGTTGGATGATTTGCTGGCGATAATCATCCTACGCGACTCTTCTGCGAGTCGCCAGGAAGATGATTTACTGATTTTCTGTACTTATGTTTTTTCATTTGATAAAAATCTTCCTATGCGACTCTTCTGCGATTCGCCAGGAAGATGACTTACTGATTTTTGCACGGACGGTTCCGTTATTTCAAAACAAACAGACAACGAGCTAATAAGTGTTTCAGTGAAGATAATAAATTTAACTGCGTGTATGACATGATCGGTAGAATCGTGAGGTCTCAGGTTCGAGTCGCGGCAAAGGTATTAATTTAAAGTTATACACATAAACATAATATGTACATACTATAAAAACATAATATTTCTCTCGCATTCAAGGAATCTGGTAAAGTTATGATCATTAACAGATTTAAAAAATATACCATACGGCTATATCTTCCAAACAAATAGCAAGCGAGCCGTTTGGACGACTAATGAATCACGCAGAAGACTCGCTAGGGAGCCGTTTGGAATATTTCGCCGTAGGGTATATTTTTCATTCCCAGCTGCGTCGCCTGCGATCAGAAACGATGATCATCCGCGATAAAATTCATCGCCTAGGGGGATCGCCTGCTTGTAGAAACATCGGGGTCCCACATTTGAGCTGTAAGAGTGTTTTTATACTCGATACCGAAGGTAAAGAGTATATTGGTTTTGTGCAATGTCCGTCATGGTGTCTGTCCGTCTGTCCGTCCGTATGTATGCAAGTTTTTTCCACACCCTTCAAGCTAGAGACTTGAAACTTTCCAATTCTCTTTATCTATGGGATAGTAAATTAAAGTGTCAAGATGGGGGTTCTACGATAACTGGGGGGCTGGCAAATCGATAAAGTCGATTACTCAAAACCGATAAATACACATATTTCGCACATCCTTACAGCTAGAACTACCAAATTTGGTAAGAAGATAGCTACTAGCAACCCCCAAAAAACTGCATCAAAAATTTTGGAGCCACGCCCCCCCATTCCGCCCCCAGACCCCCCGAATTTTAAAGTCAAATAAGCCTATATCTCCCACAGTTTTTGAGCTAGAGCCACCAAATTTGGTGCCAATTTAGCTGATGATGACCCCCCAAAAACTGCACCAAAAGTTTGGATGCCACACCCACCAATACCGCCGTAGCCACCCCCATCTGCCCCAACGCTTCGTCAAAAACGGGAATGCGTGTATCTTCCAGAGTAGTGGAGCTAGAGCCTCCAAATTTGGTAGGAAGCTAGCTGGTAACGACCCCCAAAAAACTGCATCAAAGTTTTGGAGCCACGCCCACCCATTCCACCCCCAGCCCCCCTGCATTTTGAAATCAGAAATGGCTATATCTCCCACAGTTTTTGAGCTAGAGCCACCAAATTTGGTGCCAATTTAGCTGATGATGACCCCCAAAAAACTGCATCAAAAGTTTGGATGCCACGCCCACCAATGCCGCCCTAACCACCCCCATCTGCCCCAACGCTTCGTCAAAAACGGGAATGCGTGTATATTCCAGAGTAGTGGAGCTAGAGCCACCAAATTTGGTAGGAAGATAGCTGGCAACGACCCCCAACAATCTGCATCAAAGTTTTGGAGCCTAGCCCATCCATTCCGCCCCCCTTTCCCCACCTTATACAAACTTTGAGCTAGAGTCACCAAATTTGGTATGAAGGTAGCATTTGACATTCCACAAGGATCTGCAGCAAAAATTTGGATGCCACGCCCAAACATACCGCCCCCAGCCCCCATTTCCCCACTTTATACAAACTTTGAGCTAGAGTCACCAAATTTGGTATGAAGGTAGCATTTGACATTCCACAAGGATCTGCAGCAAAAATTTGGATGCCACGTCCAACCATACCGCCCCCAGCCCCCCTTTCCCACTTTATACAAACTTCGAGCTAGAGTCACCAAATTTGGTATGAAGATAGCAATTGACATCCCACATAGATCTGCATCAAAAATTTGGATGCAATTCCACCCATACCGCCCCCAGCCCCCCTTTCCCCACTTTATACAAACTTTGAGCTAGAGTCACCAAATTTGGTATGAAGATAGCAATTGACATCCCACATGGATGGGCATCAAAATTTTTAATACTGGTATCGAGTATACCGCAGTCGGTTGCGTCCGACTGCAACGTTTCCACTTGTTTAGTTAGTGAAAAAATCTTGAGCTGTTCTTTGCAGACGCGCAAATAAAAAATCAAAGATTAAAAGTAAGTAAAAATGTGGTACAGCTTGATTAAATCAAAAAATAAATAAATAAATTTCAGCTCTTACAATGGCAGATAGAAAGAACAGAGCTTCTTTAAAACGAAAAGCCATTTCCATAGAAAGAAAAATACAAATGATTAGCCGCTTAGACAATAAGCAAACTGCCACGAAAATTGCAAGAAGCTTATAAAAATAAAAAAATGAAAATGAAAGCAGAAAAGATTGGGTCATCTATATCTACAAAATTTACCATTAGAGCACGTGCACCCATTTTGGAGAAAATGGAAAGATCACTTAGCATTTCGATTGACGATAGCTGCGAAAAAAATATCCGTTTTAGCCAATGGAGTTGCTACCACATACCTAGAAGAAATTCGGGGGTTAATTGCTTTCAATGCTGATGAGACTGGACTTTGCTGGAAAAAAATGATAAGTCTAACTTTTTTATCAAAGTTACCGGCTTTAAGGCACAAAAAGATCGATTTACACTTTTACTGTGTAGTAATGCATCAGGCGACTTTCAAGTAAAGCCAACGCTTGTGTATAAGTCTTTGAATCCCCGTGCTTTTAAAGGGATAGACAAGAGCAAATTACCCGTTTACTGGAAAGAAAATTCCAAAGCTTAGTTAACTGCATAATTATTTAACAAGTGGAAGCGTTGCAGTCGGACGCAAGCGACTGCGTTATACTCGAGACCAGTATTAAAAATTTTGAAGCCCACCCATGTGGGATGTCAATTGCTATTTCATACCAAATTTGGTGACTCTAGCTCGAAGTTTGTATAAAGTGGGGAAAGGGGGCTGGGGGCGGTATGGGTGGAATTGCATCCAAATTTTTGATGCAGATCTTTGTGGAATGTCAATTGCTATCTTCATAACAAATTTGGTGACTCTAGCTCAAAGTTTGTAAAAGTGGGGAAAGGGGGGCTGGGGGCGGTATGGTTGGGCGTGGCATTCAAATTTTTGGTGCAGATCTATGTGGGATGTCAATTGCTATCTTCATACCAAATTTGGTGACTCTAGCTCGAAGTTTGTATAGAGTGGGAAAGGGGGGCTGGGGGCGGTATGGTTGGGCGTTGCATCCAAATTTTTTCTGCAGATCCTTGTGGAATGTCAAATGCTACCTTCATACCAAATTTTGTGACTCTAGCTCAAAGTTTGTATAAAGTGGGGAAAGGGGGGCTATGGGGCTGGGGGCGGTATGGTTAGGCGTGGCATCTTAATTTTTGCTGCAGATCCTTGTGGAATGTCAAATGCTACCTTCATACCAAATTTGGTGACTCTAGCTCGAAGCATGTAAAAGGTGGTGAAAGGGGGGCTGGGGGCGGTATGGTTGGGCGTGGCAACCAAATTTTTGCTGCAGATCCTTGTGGAATGTCAAATGCTACCTTCATACCAAATTTGGTGACTCTAGCTCAAAGTTTGTATAGAGTGGGAAAGGGGGGCTGGGGGCGGTATGGTTGGGCGTGGCATCCAAATTTTTTCTGCTGATCCTCGTGGAATGTCAAATGCTACCTTCATACCAAATTTGGTGACTCTAGCTCAGAGTTTGTATAAGGTATGGAAAGGGGGCTATGGGGCTGGGGGCGGTATGGTTGGGCGTGGCATCCAAAGTTTTGCTGCAGATCCTTGTGGAATGTCAAATGCTACCTTCATACCAAATTTGGTGACTCTAGCTCGAAGAGTGTAAAAGGTGGGGAAAGGGGATTATGGGGCTTGAGGCGGTATGGGTGGGCGTGGCATTCAAATTTTAGCTGCCGATACATGTGGGATGTCAATTGCTCTCTTCATACCAAATTTGGTGTTTCTAGCTCGAAGTTTGTATAAAGTGTGGAAAGGGGGGCTGGGGGCAGTTAGGCTGGGCGGTTCGTGCAAATTTTTGATGCAGATCTTTGTGGAATGTCCATTGCTATTTTCATACCAAATTTGGTTTAATCTAGCTCTAAAATTGTTAAATGTGGGGTAAGTGGGGCTGGGGATGGTATGGGTGGGCGTGGCATCCAAATTTTTTCTGCAGATCCTTGTGGAATGTCAAATGCTACCTTCATAACAAATTTGGTGACTCTAGCTCAAAGTTTGTAAAAGTGGGGAAAGGGGGGCTGTGGGCGGTATGGTTGGGCGTGGCATTCAAATTTTTGGTGCAGATCTATGTGGGATGTCAATTGCTATCTTCATACCAAATTTGGTGACTCTAGCTCGAAGTTTGTATAAAGTGGGTATGTGGTATGGGTGGGCGTGGCATAAAAACTTTTGATGCAGTTTTTGGGGGTCATCATCATCTATCTTGGCACCAAATTTGGTGACTCTAGCTAAAAAACTGTGGGAGATATAGGCTTTTCTGATTTCTAAATGCGAGGTGGCTGGGGGCGGGATGGGTGGGCGTGGCTCCAAAACATTGATGCAGTTATTTTGGGGTCGTTACCAGCTATCTTCCTACTAAATTTGGTGGCTCTAGCTCCACTACTCTGGAAGATACACGCAATCCCCTTTTTTTACGAAGCGTTGGGGCATCTGGGGGTGGCTAGGGCGGTATTGGTTGGCGTGGCATCCAAACTTTTGGTGCAGATTTGGGGGGTTATCATCAGCTAAATTGACACCAAATTTGGTGGCTCTAGCTCAAAAACTGTGGGAGAAATAGGCTTTTTTGACTTTAAAATGCGGTGGGTCTGGGGGCGGAATGGGGGGGCGGACGGACAGACACCATGACGGACATTGCACAAAACCAATATACTCTTTACCTTCGGTATCGAGTATAAAAACTTGTTCTTAAATTGTTTTGTTCCTGAAGTAGAAAAATATTTGAAATAGAAGAATTTTCACTTTAAAGCACTTTTCGTTAATTTTGAACAAATATGTGAGGTTTAAATATAGAAAGAACAAATTAAAAAAAAAAAAAAAATGTTTGATGGCAAATTTGAATTTCAGGAACGTAACCCCTTGCTTGGACTGAATCTATCTATTGCTTAACACGATTTCGCTTCACACGAGGTTTTCTAGGAACGTAACCCCCGTGTTAAGCGAGGGGCAAGTGTATAGTGAAAAAGGAATTTTGGAAATGCGTCTTATTTTGACCTTTTTACTACTTGCAATGCGTACGATCGTCACGAACGACACCAGAGAATTGCCCATATGTATTTTCAGACCAAAAATAATAAATAATAATTTTTTTTATATTTATTTTACCCATAGGCAAAATGATAAACGCATTGGCAGAAGACGACACTGGAAGCGAATCATCTTTTGCTTCGGCAGTAGGAGGAAAAGTTATCATAGATTCTCCACTTCTGCCCCATGAAGTGGCATCGCTAAAAAGCAAGCTGAAGCGCATCATTGTAATTCAGCAAACGGATGAAAACTATCACAAAGCACTGGACGATATACGCGACCAGATGATTATTTCGGTTGTGGTAAAGCCCAGTTTCTCTGGGTCATATTCGGAAAATCTGTGATGGTTATTGCCACTGCAAATAACTCCTATGTGTTCGATCTGAAAGCACTTGGTGCCATTTCTTCTGACCTGAAAGAGCTGTTGGTATCGGAGTCTCCAAGAAAAATTATGCACTATAGCCATCGCATATGCGATATTTTGTACCATCAGTTTAAAGTACGAGTTAATGGAGTTTGCTATACGTTCGTTTCTTGGTGTTTAACTCGTCAAAGTAAGACTCATTTTTCGTTGCATGATGTAATTACCTTAACCTTTGACTTAAGGCCGACGGCGCTGGCCTGCCAAGATCTTCATGACGTAAGTGATGCATTTCTCTTGAAGTTTACCGGATTTGTACTTATGATTATATGTATATTATTTCTATTACTTAAGATCTGGGATTCGGTACGCAACTTTACTGCACGCCCATTGACCAATGGTCAGATGAAGTACCTGGCAAAACTGGCCATATTGCAGCACAAGCTACACGATACTCTTATCTACGACAACATTTTGGGCAAATTGGAAAAACTGACTTTGAACTTTTGCACTGATGACATAGAAACCACATCCGACGAGCATGAGGAACAGAAGGAAAGGAACAGAAGCCGGAAATAGAACAGGACCCGGAAAAGAAACAAGCCAAAACAACAAAACCTTAACTCTGTTTACTGTTTTTCTTAGTTTTAAAAAGTTTCCAGTCCTACGAAAGCGAAATAACCAGTTAAGTTTAGTGTTTCTGAAGAATGAGTTTTATGAAATTCTAACTCAAAATAACACATTTTTTATTTGTGTTCTGAAAAACATATTACATAATTTAATTTATTTTGAAGTATCTGAACTATTAATTTCTGATAAACAGGCTGTGAAGAAACCCTGAATTTAAATTCCATTATATTTTTGATAAATTTTAGTTTTATCAAAAATTTAATTAATTTTTCAATTGTTTTCAAGCAAACTATGAGCAAATGCTGATGATAAAAAATAACACATTTTATACTTGATACCGAAGGTAAAGAGTATATTGGTTTTGTGCAATGTCCGTCATGGTGTCTGTCCGTCCGTATGGTTGCAAGTTTTTTCCACACCCTTCAAGCTAGAGACTTGAAACTTTCCAATTCTCTTTAACTATGGGATAGTAAATTAAAGTGTCAAGATTGGGGTTCTACGATAACTGGGGGGCTGGTAAATCGATAAATTCTATAACTCAAAACGATAAATCCGCATATTTCACATACCCTTCCAGCTAAAACTACCAAATTTGGTAAGAAGATAGCTGCTAGCAACCCCCAAAAAACTGCATCAAAAATTTTGGAGCCACGCCCCCAATCCGGCCCCTAACCCCCCGCATTTTAAAGTCAAAAAAGCCTATATCTCCCACAGTTTTTTATCTAGAGCCACCAAATTGGTGTCAAGAAAGCTGATGATGACCCCACAAAAACTGCACCAAAAGTTTGGATGCCACGCCCACCAATACCGTCCTAGCCGCCTCCAGATGCCCCAACGCTTCGTAAAAAACGGGAATGCGTGTATCTTCCAGAGTAGTGGAGCTAGAGCCACCAAATTTGGTAGGAAGATAGCTGGTAACGACCCCAAAATAACTGCATCAAAGTTTTGGAGCCACGCCCATCATCCCGTCCCCAGCCCCCCCGCATTTAGAAATCAGAAAAGCCTATATCTCCCACAGTTTTTAGCTAGAGTCACCAAATTTGGTGCCAAGATAGATGATGATGACCCCCCAAAAACTGCATCAAAAGTTTTGATGCCACGCCCACCAATACCACCGTAGCCACCCCCATCTGCCCCAACGCTTCGTCAAAACGGGAATGCGTGTATTTCCAGAGTAGTAGAGCTAGAGCCACCAAATTTGGTAGGAAGATAGCTGGCAACGACCCCCAACAATCTGCATCAAAGTTTTGGAGCCTAGCCCATCCATTCCGCCCCCCTTTCCCCACCTTATACAAACTTTGAGCTAGATTCACCAAATTTGGTATGAAGGTAGCAATTGACATTCCACAAGGATCTGCAGCAAAATTTGGATGCCACGCCCAAACATACCGCCCCCAGCCCCCCTTTCCCACTTTATACAAACTTCGAGCTAGAGTCACCAAATTTGGTATGAAGATAGCAATTGACATCCCACATGGATGGGCAACAACATTTTTAATACTGGTCTCGAGTATAACGCAGTCGGTTGCGTCCGACTGCAACGTTTCCACTTGTTTATTTTTGTTCTGTAAAACATATTAATTTAATTAATTTTTGATGTATCTGAACTATTAAGTTCTGATAAACAGGCTGTGAAGAAATCCTGAATTTAAATTCCATTATATTTTTAATAATTTTTAGTTTTATAAACAAATTTAATTAATTTTTCAATTGTTATCAAGCAAACTATGAGCAAATGCTGAATACTAAATGTTTATTTTTATTTTTTTTAGAAATTTAATTCATACAATACAAAAATACCACTTTAAATTAAAACCACATGTTATCATACATATGTGAGACTGGAAACTGACAAAGAATTTACATAAAAATTTTAGTTAAATAAAAATTAATAAGAAGTTAATTACGGATTATAATCTATGGAATATATAAAAATCGTTGGTTTCTCACACAATATAAAAGTAATAAAGTACTTCATTATCGCTATGTAGCGTCACTGTCAGTAATAGTTATTCACTGTGATTTACCGTTGCCCCCGCTCTCAAAGAGATCGACAATCGTAAACTGAGCTCTGCAGTGAAACCTGCTCTCTTCTGAATATGTTTTTGTACACTCGCATTTTTGGTGCCATTACAAAGCGGCCTTCGGTCAGTATGAGAACGGTCACAGACACACATACATACTATCATTGGCATAAAACAGCGCTTGCTGCTGCTCACCAAGAAAGGGTGGAATAGACTTCATATGAACTTTGTGCAGTTGTACAGCAAAACATGAGATACTTCAATATAATGTCTGTTTTATATGCTTATATACATATATTTTGGCAATAAGTTTGGGCTTTCACAACTTCTAACACAAGTTGTATATAAATAGATTAACTAACACTTAAACACACGTATTTTGTCTATGTATACTTGAAATAAACTATTAATATATTAAAATTATATATTCAAGTTTTTGTTGACGATAACTGAATATTGTGAAATGTGGTATTTTTACTTTGTTCTATTTGTGCGTCTCATCTACGGCAAGCCAGCACGTTGCTTGTTTTGTTTCAGCTCCGCTTTGCGTTCAGTGGCCTTTGCATTAAAGGATAGGCGGCGGGCCAGCGGATAGCAAGAACGGCAAAAATGTGTTAGTAAGCCTATGCATGTGCGTTTGCTTCATTGTTGCTGGGCCTGCTCGTTTAGATTTTTGTTAGTTTTTCTTTTTACGTTTTTTCGACAAATACACTATTCACTAGGCAAATAATACAAAAATATGCACCAAATTTAATCTAAATATTGGCTGTTTAAGGTTTGCCGAAATTCATAATATTGGAAAGAGGTCTCTGAATTCCATGGCAAATACATTTAAATATGCACATGTAGATAAACAGGGACGCACACACAATCTTACGAGAACTAGCCCAAACAAAATACATATCAAAAATGATAACAAAGCCCAGGCCCACCAAAACTGCGTGGCTACGACGAGCCAGCACTTGTTGTTGTTGCGATTTGCCTATTCTCGAATGGCACACGCACATGCATACACACAAAATTACACGCATAGAAGAATTGACTAAGTTACTGATTTTCTGTACTTATATTTGTTGATTTGATAAAAGTCTTCCTAAGCGACTCTTCTGCGATTCGCCAGGAAGATGACTTACTGATTTTTGCATGGATGGTTCCGTTATTTCAAAACAAACAGACAACGAGCTAATAAGTGTTTCAGTGAAGATAAAAAATTTAACTGCGTCTTTGACATGATCGGTAGCAGCGCAATGGCTATGGCGTCCGCGTGGTAATCGTGAGGTCTCAGTTTCGAGTCGCGGCAAAGGTATTAATTTAAAGTTATACACATAAACATAATATGTACATACTATAAAAACATAATATTTCTCTCGCATTCAAGGAATCTGGTAAAGTTATGATCATTAACAGATTTAAAAAATATACCCTACGGCTATATCTTCCAAACAAATAGCAAGCGAGCCGTTTGGACGACTCGCTAATGAATCACGCAGAAGACTCGCTAGCCGTTTGGACGACTCGCTAATGAATCGCGCAGAAGACTCGCTAGGGAGCCGTTTGGAATATTTCGCCGTAGGGTATATTTTTCATTCCCATCTGCGTCGCCTGCGATCAGAAATGATAATGTTGATCATCCGCGATAAAATTCATCGCCTAGGGGGATCGCCTGCGACTCCTTCGCGATGAGAAATGCTTGCTGGGATATACCACATACACGCATGGGTGCTTGTAGAAACATCGGAGTCCCACATTTGAGCTGTAAGAGTGTTCTAGTTAGTGAAAAAATCTTGAGCTTTGCTTTGCAGACGCGCAAATAAAAAATCAAAGAGTAAAAATAAGTAAAAAGGTGGTACAGCTTGATTAAATCAAAAAATAAATAAATAAATTTCAGCTTTTACAATGGCAGAAAGAAAGAACAGAGCAGTGTTGCCAACTTTTGTTGAGCAAAAAAGCTGTTTTTAGTGGGAAGATCAAACCAAAAAAAAAGCTGAAACTTTTTGGAAAAAAATCTGATGTTTTTTGCCTTGTTGTAAGAGCTTTATTTTATAAATAAGTTAATGTTTCATCTAATTCGTGATAATTATTATCTTTGTCATATGCTTGCATGGTGCCAATCATGTTTAAATATGTTTTTGGCAACTCATAGTCATTGCAGCATTTATTCAACTGACGCAAACCGTATCTGTAAATAAAATAATTTCTTAGTTAACTTTTAAATATTAGTTCTATGATATATTGTGTTTTACCTGACGCTTAAAATTGAGTTTAGCATGTCCACATTCATTCTGTTACGTAGTTTGGTTTTGATAATGTTGACCTGACTGAATACTCTTTCCACTTCAGCGTTCGACCACGGCAATGAAAGCAATCCCACTGCAAAAGTGGCCAAGTCCTCGAATTTGCTGTTTCCTCCCGAATCCTTATAGGCACACACTTCAACTCAAAACTTTGTGGTGTCTTCAACATTTTCCCACTGAATTAGGTGAATATTCCTATATTGCCGCTCAATATTTTCAATGTTTTTTGAATTAAAGAACTCCAGTATTGGCACGATACTCTGTTTGCTTGCTCGCAAAATATTTTTGGATGAAAATAAATCAACATTTTTGAGTATCTGAAAATTTTCCGGCAACCTAGGTAATAGGAAAAATATTTCGTTAATACATAAATACTTGTACTACATGCTATCAAATAAGTTACATACCTTTTTTTTAATTGCTTTATTAGCTCTGTTAGAAAATTAGCACATGTGTCTCGAATGGTTTCCTTCAAATTTACGTCTTCAATTAGCTTCATTTGCTTTTCAAATTCATACCCCTGATATAAGTCTTTGACGATATATTGTTCAAAATCATCAATTTCAAGAATATTAATATTGGCGTCATCAGGAATTATTTTGTTCTTTAGGGAACTAATGGCCAAAATGAGCTCATTTAGCAAGTCTGTGACGTTGGTGCAGTTACTTTGAAAGCATTTGTTTACTTTTTGCATTTCGCAGAGTATTGGTTTTAAGAACACCAAATACATGTAATTTGTATTGTCGAACATATCGGCTAATAGTTGGGCCTTAAGACACTTCTCGTCCTGCGCTGCCATACTAAAATGTAGTTTTAGCTCATGCCACTGATCCAAAATTCGAGTGACCGCCAATTCGATTGAAAGCCATCTAGTGTCAGATACTTTTGGAATTTTCAACGGAGTCTTAAACAATATTAAAAAGCATTAGTTAGTTCGAATCTTAACAGGATTTTGATACACATAAACAAATGAAAGTTAGTATTGACGGTGACAATTTAACAGAGATGACGAAGACGTTGCAAGCCTACACATATTTTACGACACGAGTTACAGAACACATTTATACATATATGTACTCTGTACACCACAAACCTTATCATCATTAATGCACATATAAATTTCTTTATATTTAAGTTGCCTGATAGAGCTTTTAGAAAACCAATTGTGGGTTTCATAAACTAAAAATTCCAATTTATTCGGCAAACAATATTTACATGCGTAGCTGACGGCCAGCTGGACCGAGTGGCACACACATTTAATTAAAATTAGGGACGGAGCATCTTTTTTCAATTCAGTGTAAACACTTTTTTGAGATCCAACCATAACATTTGCATTGTCTGTACCAATTCCCATTAAATTTTGTATATCTAATTTATTTCGGCTCAGCTCATTTCTGACTCCATCTGCTATTGTCGATGCGTTACCATTTTCTACGGAGACCATTCCCAAAAATGTGGACACAATACGCTCATGCGGAACTGAAAAATAGTTAATTGCGATCCTTACAACAGCAATTGGGTACACACATAAATTGCAGGCCAAGAAAATGTTCAAAATAATAAATACATAATTAACATTCACATTAATCATTATTTATTAAATGTTATAAATAAAAAACTTACCAAGAATTTTGACGACACTTATATCAGTTGACTCGTCAATCAGAAGGCTATATTTGGCATCGCCTATGTCGGAACGGAGCTCATCAATAAAATTTGGCGCCAAAACATTTCTTATAATGTTTGAGCATTTTGTTCTGTGTAGCTTCACAGAACTCCCAGGGCTATCACTAAATTTTTTGGCGCACAAACTGCTTATGTGGTCAATTGGAGAAATCGCTGAGTGTTGAGCCACAAATAAACAGAGCGCCGCCTCCTGCTCCGCCGTTTTTGTTTTAAATGCATCAAAAGGTATTTTATTTTTTTGCTGAAAGCCTCCTTCAGCATTTTGATGCTTTCTGGTGGCGGCATGGGCACGCAAATCACTTAACTTAGCAGTTATACTGCATTTGCAATAACTGCAATTTACTCTAGTTGCATCAAACACGTCTTTGCGCAGCCAGGAGCTGAATTCCTTGCTGTTAAGCCACACATCCCGGCATTTTTGTCTGTATTCTTTCGGCATGTTCACTTTTATAAATTAGGAATGGCAATCGAACTTTGAACTAGAGTTCTATCGAATTGCTCGCAATAAGATCAATTGAACTGTTTGAACTATTTTCCTTACTGTAGTTCAGTTAGTTCCACTCAATAATCGATTAGTTCGTTCATCGAAAATCGATCTAATGAACTATTTCGTTTTAATTCAACTACAATGAACAACTCTACATACGAATAATCGCTGAAAAATTATAAATTGCTCAGTAGAAAAAAGCGGAAAAAAGCAAATTCTTTTTTTAAAAAGCCAGAATTCCCGCTGCCCACTGTTTTGAAAATGTTCCCGCAACCGGACTTTCAAAAAACCCAGATCTGACGGGAAAAAAGCGGGTTTGGCAACACTGGAACAGAGCTTCTTTAAAACGAAAAGTCATTTCCATAGAAAGAAAAATACAAATTATTAACCGCTTAGACAATCAGCAAACTGCCACGGAAATTGGAAGAAGCATATAAAGAAAAAAAAATATGAAAATGAAAGCAGGAAAGATTGGGTCATCTATATCTACAAAATTTACCATTAGAGCACGTGCACCCATTTTGGAGAAAATGGAAAGAGCACTTAGCATTTGGATTGACGATAGCTACGAAAAAAATATCCCTTTAAGCCAGCGGATCATTCAGGAAAAGGCACTCAGGATTTATGAACTGCTCAAGCAAAATGGAGAGCCTTTTTCGAGCATAGATTTCGCTGCTAGTAATGGACGGTTCGAGAAATTGAAAAAAACGGTTCTCCATTCATAGCATCAAATTTAAAGGCGAAGCGGCATCGGCCAATAATGGAGTTGCTACCACATACCTAGAAGAAATTCGGGGGTTAATTGTTTTCAATGCTGATGATACTGGACTTTGCTGGAAAAAAATGCCAAGTCGAACTTTTTTATCAAAGCTACCGGCTTTAAGGCACAAAAAGATCGATTTACACTTTTGCTGTGCAGTAATGCATCAGGCGACTTTCAAGTAAAGCCAATGCTTGTGTATAAGTCTTTGAATCCCCATGCTTTTAAAAGGATAGACAAGAGCAAATTACCCGTTTACTGGAAAGCAAATTCCAAAGCTTGGGTAACTGCAGAATTATTTAAAAACTGGTTCTTAAATTGTTTGTTCCTGGAGTAAAAAAATATTTGAAAAAGAAGAATTTTCACTTTAAAGCACTTTCGTTAATTTTGAAAAAATATGTGAGGTTTAAATATAGAAAGATCAAATTTAAAATTAAAAAAAATTTTGATGGCAAATTTGAATTTCAGGAACGTAACCCCTTGTTTTGTACTGAATCTATGTATTGCTTAACACGATTTCGCTTAACACGAGGTTTTCTAGGAACGTAACCCCCGTGTTAAGCGACCTTTTTACCTCTTGCAATGCGTACGATCGTCACGAACGACACCAGAGAATTGCCCATATGTATTTTCAGACCAAAAATAATAAATAATAATTTTTTTATATTTATTTTACCCATAGGCAAAATGATAAACGCATTGGCAGAAGACGACACTGGAAGCGAATCATCTTTTGCTTCGGCAGTAGGAGGAAAAGTTATCATAGGTTCTTCACTTCTGCCCCATGAAGTGGCATCGCTAAACAGCAAGCTGAAGCGCATCATTGTAATTCAGCAAACGGATGAAAACTATCACAAAGCACTGGACGATATACGCGACCAGATGATTATTTCGGTTGTAGTAAAGCCCAGGTTCTCTGGGCGACATTCGAGTAAATCTGTGATGGTTATTGCCACTGCAAATACCTCCTATGTGTTCGATCTGAAAGCACTTGGTGCCATTTCTTCTGACCTGAAAGAGCTGTTGGTATCGGAGTTTCCAAGAAAAATTATACACAATAGCCATCGCATATGCGATATTTTGTACCATCAGTTCAAAGTACGAGATAGTGGAGTTTGCGACACGTTCGTGTCAAGGTTCGTCAAAGTAAGACTCATTTTTCGTTGCATGACGTAATTACCTTAACCTTTGACTTAAGGCCGACGGCGCTGGCCTGCTAAGATCTTTATGACGTAAGTGATGCATTTCTCTTGAAGTTGCCCGGATTTGTACTTATGATTATATGTATATTATTTCTATTACTTAAGATCTGGGATTCGGTACGCAACTTCACTGCACGCCCATTGACCAAAGGTCAGATGAAGTACCTGGCAAAACTGGCCATATTGCAGCACAAGCTACACGATACTCTTATCTACGACAACATTTTGGGCAAATTGGAAAAACTGACTTTGAACTCTTGCACTGATGACATAGAAACCACATCCGACGAGCATTAGGAACAGGAGCAGGAAATGGATCAGGAGCAGGAAAAGGAATGGGATCAGAAAAAGGAACAGGAGCCGGAAATAGAACAGGACCCGGAAAAGAAACAAGCCAAAACAACAAAACCTTAACTCTGTTTACTGTTTTTCTTAGTTTTAAAAAGTTTCCAGTCCTAAGAAAGCGAAATAACCATTTAAGTTTAGTGTTTCTGAAGAATGAGTTTTATGAAATTCTAACTCAAAATAACACATTTTTTATTTTTGTTCTGAAAAACATGTTACATAATTTAATTTATTTTTGAAGTTTCTGAACTATTAAGTTCTGATAAACAGGCTGTGAAGAAATCCTGAATTTAAATTCCATTATATTTTTAATAATTTTTAGTTTTATAAACAAATTTAATTAATTTTTCAATTGTTATCAAGCAAACTATGAGCAAATGCTGAATACCAAATGTTTATTTTTATTTTTTTAGAAATTTAATTCATACAATACAAAAATATCACTTTAAATTAAAACCACATGTTAGTATACATATGTGAGACTGGAAACTGACAAAGAATTTACATAAAAATTTTAGTTTAATAAAATTAATAAGAAGTTTATTACGGATTATAATCTATGGAATATATAAAAATCGTTTGGTTTCTCACACAATATAAAAGTAATAAAGTACTTCATTATCGCTATGTAGCGTCACTGTCAGTAATAGTTATTCACTGTGATTTACCGTTGCCCCCGCTCTCAAAGAGATCGACAATCGTAAACTGAGCTCTGCAGTGAAACCTGCTCTCTTCTGAATGTGTTTTTGTACACTCGCATTTTTGGTGCCATTACAAAGCGGCCTTCGGTCAGTATGAGAACGGTCACAGACACAAATACATACTATCATTGGCATTAAACAGCGCTCGCTGCTGCTCACCAAGAAAGGGTGGAATAGACTTCATATGAACTTTGTGCAGTTGTACAGCAAAACATGAGATACTTCAATATAATGTCTGTTTTATATGCTTATATACATATATTTTGGCAATAAGTTTGGGCTTTCACAGCTTATAACACACGTTGTATATAAATAAATTAACTAACACTTAAACACACGTATTTTGTCTTTGAATACTTGAAATAAATTAATTAATTAATTAATATATTATAATTATATATTCAAGTTTTTGTTGACGATAACTGAATATTGTGACAAGGGGTATTTTACTTTGTTCTATTTGTGCGTCTCATCTACGGCAAGCCAGCACGTTGCTTGTTATGTTTCAGCTCCGCTTTGCGTTCAGTGGCCTGTGCATTTAAGGATAGGCGGCGGGCTAGCGGAGAGCATGTGTTAGTAAGCCTATGCATGTGCGTTTGCTTCATTGTTGCTGGGCCTGCTCGTTGAGATTTTGTTAGTTTTTATACTCGATACCGAAGGTAAAGGGTATATTGGGATAGCTACTAGCAACCCCCAAAAAACTGAATCAAAAATTTGAAGCAACGCCCCCCATTCCGCCCCCAGCCCACCCCCCACCCGAATTATAAAGTCAGTAAAGCCTATATCTCCCACAATTTTTGAGCTAGAGCCAAAAAATTTGGTGCAAAAATAGGCGATGACGACCCCCCAAAAACTGCAACAATAGTTTGGATGCCACGCCCATTAATACCGCCCTAGCTGCCCCCAGCTGCCCCAACGCTTCGTCAAAAACGAGTATGCGTGTATCTTCCAGATTTGTGAAGCTAGAGCCACAAAATTTGGTAGGAAGATAGCTGGTAACGAACCCCAAAAAACTGAATCAAAGTTTTGGAGTCACGCCCACCCATTCCGCCTCCAGCCCATCGAATTTAAAATCAGAAAAGCTTATATCTCCGACAGTTTTTGAGCTAGAGCCACCAAATTTGGTGCCAAGATAGGCGATGATGACCCCCCAAAAACTGCATCAAAAGTTTGGATGCCACGCCCACCAATACCGCCCTAGCCGCCCCCAGCTGCCCCAACGCTTCGTCAAAAACGGGAATGCGTGTGTCTTCCAGATTTGTGGAGCTAGAGCCACCAAATTTGGCAGGAAGATAGCTTGCAACGAGCCCCAAAAAACTGCATCAAAGTTTTGGAGTCACGCCCACCCATTCCGCCTCCAGCCCATCGAATTTAAAATCAGAAAAGCTTATATCTCCGAAAGTTTTTGAGCTAGAGCCACCATATTTTGTGCCAAGATAGGTGATGATGACCCCCCAAAAACTGCATCAAAAGTTGCCGCCCCCAGATGCCCCAACGCTTCGTCAAAAACGGGAATGCGTGTATCTTCCAGAGTTGTGGAGCTAGAGCCACCAAATTTGGCAGGAAGATAGCTTACAACGACCCCCAAAAAAAATCAAAGTTTTATAGCCACGCGCACCCCTTCCACCCCCTTTCCAAACCTTTTACAAACTTTGTGCTATAGTCACCAAATTTGGAAGGAAGGTAGCAATTGACATTCCACACAGATCTGCATCAAAACTTTGGATGCCACGCCCAGCCATACCGCTCCCAGCCCCCATTTCCCCACTTTTAACAATTTTCGAGCTAGAGTCACCAAATTTGGTATGAAGATAGCAATTGACATTTCGTAAAGATCTGCAGTAAAACTTTGGATGCCACGCCCACCCATACCGCCCCAAGCCCCCCTTTCAACAGCTCTTACAAACTTTCAGCTAGAGTCACCAAATTTGGAAGGAAGATAGTTGGTGGCCTCCCCATCTTCATCGGAGAATCTTTAAGGCAGCGTACACCCCTGCCCCATCCGTACCCCTTTGCAATCAGGCCTCTTTTTACCTGTTTTAATGCTGGTATCGAATATGCCGCAGTCGGTTGCGTCCGACTGCAACGTTTCCACTTGTTCTTTTTACGTTTTTACGACAAATACTCTATTCACTAGGCAAATAATACAAAAATATGCACCAAATTTAATCTTTATATTGGCTGTTTAGGGTTTGCCGAAATTCATAATATTAGAGAAAGGTCACTGAATTCCATGGCAAATACATTTAAATATGCACATGTAGATATACGTGGCTACGACGAGCTAGCACGTGTTGTTGTTGCGATTTGCCTATTCTCGAATGGCACACGCACATGCATACACACAAAATTACACGCATAGAAGAATTGACTTAGTTGCCTAGGCAACTAGCTAGCTACCACTGCACACCAACAAGACAGCAGTGTATTGTAAACAAAAAGCAATAATCAAAACTAGCGCAGCTGTTTGTCATTAGGGGAAACCGACTTTTCTACTCGTTAGTCTGTCCGCTTCGTGGTTGCGACTTGGTTTACAGCATGTTAACTTGAACAATTCTTAAAACCCTTCCTTATGTTAAATGGTCTTTGCTAACAGGTCAATATAACATACACGTACGTGATCTTACTATCTTAAGTTACTTTATGATTTCAAATTCTAGTTGTACTGGTGTTAGTGAAAGTCCCGTTAGGGCATACTTTTATACTTAGTTAATATCCCAGCCAGCAATTGGATGATTTCCTGGCGATAATCGTCCGACGCGACTCTTCTGCGAGTCGCCAGGAAGATGATTTACTGATTTTCTGTACTTATATTTTTCATTTGATAAAAATCTTCCTATGCGACTCTTCTGTGATTCGCCAGGAAGATGACTTACTGATTTTTGCATGGTCAGTTATGTTATTTCACAAAAATCATAAAATCTTCGTCTGACGCGACTCTTCTGCGATTCGCCAGAAAGATGACTTACTGATTTTTGCATGGACGGTTCCGTTATTTCAAAACAAACAGACAACGAGCTAATAAGTGTTTCAGTGAAGATAAAAAAATTTAATTGCGTGTGTGACATGATCGGTAGAATCGTGAGGTCTCAGGTTCGAGTCGCGGCAAAGGTATTAATTTAAAGTTATACAAATAAACATAATATGTACAATATATCTTCCAAACAAATAGCAAGCGAGCCGTTTGGACGACTCGCTAATGAATTGCGCAGAAGACTCGCTAGGGAGCCGTTTGCAAGATATCGCCTTAGGGTATATTTTTCATACCCAGCTGCGTCGCCTGCGATCAGAAAGCGATGATCATCGCGATAAAATTCATCGCCTAGGTGGATCGCCTGCGACTCCTTCGCGATGAGAAATGCTTGCTGGGATATACCACATACACGCATGGGTGCTTGTACAAAAATCGGAGTCCCACATTTGAGCTGTAAGAGTGTTCCAGTTAGTGAAAAAACCTTGAGCTTTGCTTTGCAGATTAAAAAGTAACAATTGGAAACGTTGCAGTCGGACGCAACCGACTGCGGCATACTCGATACCAGTATTAAAACAGGTAAAAAGAGGCCTGATTGCAAAGGGGTACTTATGGGGCAGGCGTGTACACTGCCTTAAAGATTCTCCGATGCAGATGGGGATGCCACCAACTATCTTCCTTCCAAATTTGGTGACTCTAGCTGAAAGTTTATAAGAGCTGTTGAAGGGGGGGCTGGGGGCGGTATGGCTGGGCGTGGCTTCCAAAATTTTACTGCAGATCTTTGCGAAATGTCAATTGCTATTTTCATACCAAATTTGGTGACTCTAGCTCAAAGTTTGTAAAAAGTGGGGAGAGGGGGGCTGGGGGCGGTATGGGTGGGCGTAGCATCCAAAGTTTTGATGCAGATCTGTGTGGAATGTCAATTGCTTTCTTCATACCAAATTTGGTGACTCTAGCTCGAATATTGTTAAAAGTGGGGAAATGGGGGCTGGGAGCGGTATGGCTGGGCGTGGCATCCAAAGTTTTGATGCAGATCTGTGTGGAATGTCAATTGCTTTCTTCATACCAAATTTGGTGACTCTAGCTCGAAAATTGTAAAAAGTGGAGAAAGGGGGGCTAAGAGCGGTATGGGTGGGCGTGGCATCCAATTTTTGCTGCGGATCTTTGTGGAATGTCAATTGCTATCCACATACCAAATTTGGTGACTCTAGCTCGAATATTGTTAAAAGTGGGGCAAGGGGGGCTGGGAGCGGTATGGGTGGGCGTGGCATCCAAAGTTTTGATGCAGATCTGTGTGGAATGTCAATTGCTTTCTTCATACCAAATTTGGTGACTCTAGCTAGAAAATTGTAAAAAGTGGGGAAAGGGGGGCTGGGGGTGGTATGGGTGGGCGTCGCATCCCAAATTTTGATGCAGATCTTCGTGAAATGTCAATTGCTATCTTCATACCAAATTTGGTGACTCTAGCTCGAAGTTTGTAACAAGTGGGGAAAGGGGGACTGGGGGCGGTATGGGTGGGCGTCGCATCCCAATTTTTGATGCAGATCTTTGTGAAATGTCAATTGCTATCTTCATACCAAATTTGGTGACTCTAGCTCGAAAATAGTAAACAGTAGGGAAAGGGGGGCTGGGAGCGGTATGGAAGGGCGTGGCATCCAAAGTTTTGATGCAGATCTGCGTGGAATATCAATTGCTTTCTTCATACCAAATTTGGTGACTCTAGCTCGAAGTTTGTAACAAGAGCGGAAAGGGGGGCTGGGGGCGGTATGGGTGGGCGTCGCATCCCAATTTTTGATGCAGATCTATGTGAAATGTCAATGGCTATCCACATACCAAATTTGGTGACTCTAGCTCGAAGTGTGTAACAAGTGGGGAAAGGGGGACTGGGGGCGGTATGGGTGGGCGTCGCATCCCAATTTGTGATGCAGATCATTTTGAAATGTCAATTGCTATTTTCATACCAAATTTGGTGACTCTAGCTCAAAGTTTGTAAAAAGTGGGGAGAGGGGGGCTGGGAGCGGTATGGGTGGGCGTGGCATCCAAAGTTTGGATGCAGATCTGTGTGGAATGTCAATTGCTTTCTTCATACCAAATTTGGTGACTCTAGCTCGAAAATAGTAAAAAGTGGGGAAAGGGGGTCTGGGAGCGGTATGGAAGGGCGTGGCGTCCAAAGTTTTGATGCAGATCTGTGTGGAATGTCAATTGATTTCTTCATACCAAATTTGGTGACTCTAGCTCGAAGTTTGTATTAAATGCGGAAAGGGGGGCTGGGGGCGGTATGGGTGGGCGTCGCATCCCAATTTTTGATGCAGATCTATGTGAAATGTCAATTGCTATCCACATACCAAATTTGGTGACTCTAGCTCGAAGTTTGTATCAAGTGGGGAAAGGGGGACTGGGGGCGGTATGGGTGGGCGTCGCATCCCAATTTTTGATGCAGATCTTTGTGAAATGTCAATTGCTATCTTCATACCAAATTTGGTGACTCTAGCTGGAAATTTGTAAATAGTGGAGAACGGGGGGCTGGGGGCGGTATAGGTGGACGTGGCATCCAAATTTGTGATGCAGATCATTGTGAAATGTCAATTGCTTTCTTCATACCAAATTTGGTGACTCTATCTAAAAGTCTGTAAGAGGTGGGGAAAGGGGGGCGAAATGGGTGGGCGTGGCTCCAAAACTTTGATGCAGTTTTTCGTAGCTCTAGCTCAAAAACTGTCGGAGATATAAGCTTTTTTGATTTTTAAATGCGAGTGGCTGGGGGCGGAAGGGATGCGCGTGGCTCCAAAACTTTGATGCAGTTTTTGGGGTCGTTGCAAACTATCTTCCTGCCAAATTTGGTGGCTCTAGCTCCACAACTCTGGAAGATACACGCATTCCCGTTTTTTACGAAGCGTTGGGGCATCTCGGGGTGGCTAGGGCGGTATTAGTGGACGTTTCATCCAAACTTTTTGTGCAGTTGTGGGGGGTCATCATCACTTATCTTGGCCCAAAATTTGGTGGCTATAGCTCAAAAACTGAGGGAGATATAGGCTTTTTGACTTTAAAATGCGGGGGGTCTGGGGGCGGAATGGGGGGCGTGGCTGCAAAATTTTTGATGCAGTTTTTTGGGGGTTGCTAGTAGCTATCTTCTTACCAAATTTGATAGTTCTAGCTGTAAGGGTGTGTGAAATATGCGGATTTATCGTTTTTGAGCTATCGAATTTATCGATTTGCCAGCCCCCCAGTTATCGTAACCCCAATCTTGACACTTTAATTTACTATCCCATAGATAAAGAGAATTGGAAAGTTTCAAGTCTCTAGCTTTAAGGGTGTGGAAAAATCTTGCAACCATACGGACGGATAGACGGACAGACACCATGACGGACATTGCACAAAACCAATATACTCTTTACCTTCGGTATCGAGTATAAAAACTGGTTCTTAACCAAATTTAAAAATTTACAAGTGGAAACGTTGCAGTCGGACGCAACCGACTGCGGTATACTCGATACCAGTATTAAAAATTTTGATGCCCATCCATGTGGGATGTTAATTGCTTTCTTCATACCAAATTTGGTGACTCTAGCTCGAAGTTTGTATAAAGTGGGGAAAGGGGGGCTGGGGGCGGTATGGGTGGAATTGCATCCAAATTTTTGATGCAGATCTTTGTGGAATGTCCATTGCTATCTTCATAACAAATTTGGTGACTCTAGCTCAAAGTTTGTAAAAGTGGGAAAGGGGGGCTGGGGGCGGTATGGTTGGGCGTGGCAACCAAATTTTTGCTGCAGATCCTTGTGGAATGTCAAATGCTACCTTCATACCAAATTTGGTGACTCTAGCTCGAAGTTTGTAAAAAGTGTGAAGAGGGGGGGGGGGGCTGGGGGCGTTATGGGTAGGCATGGCATCCAAATTTTTGATGCAGATCTTTGTGGAATGTCAATTGCTATCTTCATAACAAATTTGGTGACTCTAGCTCAAAGTTTGTAAAAGTGGGGAAAGGGGGCTCCAAAATTTTGATGCTGTTTTTTGGGGTTCGTCATCACCTATCTTGGCACAAAATTTGGTGGCTCTAGCTATAAAACTGTGGGAGATATACGCTTTTTTGACTTTAAATTGCGGGGGGGCTGGGGGCGGAATGGGTGGGCGTGGCTCCAAAATTTTGATGCAGTTTTTTGGGGGTTGCTAGTAGCTATCTGCCCACCAAATTTGGTAGTTTTAGCTGTAAGGATGTGCGAAATATGAGGATTTATCGGTTTTGAGTTATCGAATTTATCGATTTGCCAGCTACCCGGTTATCGTAGAACCCCAATCTTGACATTTTAATTTACTATCCCATAGATAAAGAGAATTGGAAAGTTTCAAGTCTCTAGCTTGAAGGGTGTGGAAAAAAGTTGCGAACATACAGACGGACAGACGGACAGCCAGACGGACACCATGACGGACATTGCACAAACCAAATATACTCTTTACCTTCGGTATCGAGTATAAAAAAAAATGTTTGATGGCAAATTTGAATTTTAGGAACGTAACCCCTTGTTTTGTACTGAATCTATGTATTGCTTAACACGATTTCGCTTAACACGAGGTTTTCTAGGAACGTAACCCCCGTGTTAAGCGAGGGGCAAGTGTATAGTGAAAAAGAAATTTTGGAAATGCGTCTTATTTTGACCTTTTTACTACTTGCAATGCGTACGACCGTCACGAACGACACCAGAGAATTGCCAATATGTATTTTCAGAACAAAAATAATAAATAATTATTTTTTTTTATATTTATTTACCCATAGCCAAATGATAAACGCATTGGCAGAAGACGACACTGGAAGCGAATCATCTTTTGCTTCGGCAGTAGGACGAAAAGTTATCATAGGTTCTCCACTTCTGCCCCATGAAGTGGCATCGCTAAACAGCAAGCTGAAGCGCATCATTGTAATTCAGCAAACGGATGAAAACTATCACAAAGCACTGGACGATATACGCGACCAGATGATTATTTCGGTTGTGGTAAAGCCCAGTTTCTCTGGGCCACATTCGGAAAATCTGTGATGGTTATTGCCACTGCAAATAACTCCTATTTGTTCGATCTGAAAGCACTTGGTGCATTTCTTCTGACCTGAAAGAGCCGTTGGTATCGGAGTCTCCAGGAAAAATTATACACTATAGCCATCGCATATGCGATATTTTGTACCATCAGTTTAAAGTACGAGTTAATGGAGTTTGCGACACGTTCGTGTCTTGGTGTTTGGCTCGTCAAAGTAAGACTCATTTTTCGTTGCATGATGTAATAACCTTAACCTTTGACTTAAGGTCGACGGCGCTGGCCTGCCAAGATCTTCAGGATACATTTCTCTTGAAGTTGCCCGGATTGTACTTATGATTATATGTTTATTATTTCTATTACTTAAGATCTGGGATTCGGTACGCAACTTTACTGCACGCCCATTGACCAATGGTCAGATGAAGTACCTGGCAAAACTGGCCATATTGCAGCATAAGCTACACGATACTCTTATCTACGACCACATTTTGGGCAAATTGGAAAAACTGACTTTGAACTTTTGCACTGATGACATAGAAACCACATCCGACGAGCATTAGGAACAGGAGCAGGAACTGGATCAGGAGCAGGAAAAGGAACGGGATCAGGAAAAGGAACACAAGCCGGAAATAGAACAGGACCCGGAAAAGAAACAAGCCAAAACAACAAAACCTTAACTCTGTTTACTGTTTTTCTTAGTTTTAAAAAGTTTCCAGTCCTAAGAAAGCGAAATAACCATTTAAGTTTAGTGGTTCTGAAGAATGAGTTTTATGAAATTCTAACTCAAGATAACACATTTTTTATTTTTGTTCTGAAAAACATATTACATATTTAATTTATTTTTTAAGTATCTGAACTATTTAGTTCTGAAAAACAGGCTGTGAAGAAACCCTGAATTTAAATTCCATTATATTTTAATAATTTTTAGTTTTATAAAAAAATTTAAGTAATTTTTCAATTGTTACCAAGCAAACTATGAGCAAATGCTGAATACCAAATGTTTATTTTTATTTTATTTTTTTAGAAATTTAATTCATACAATACAAAAATATCACTTTAAATTAAAACCACATGTTATCATACATATGTGAGACTGGAAACTGACAAAGAATTTACATAAAATTTAAGTTAAATAAAAATTAATAAGAAGTTAATTACGGATTATAATCTATGGTTTGGTTTCTCACACAATATAAAAGTAATAAAGTACTTCATTATCGCTATGTAGCGTCACTGTCAGTAATAGTTATTCACTGTGATTTACCGTTGCCCCCGCTCTCAAAGAGATCGACAATCGTAAACTGAGCTCTGCAGTGAAACCTGCTCTCTTCTGAATGTGTTTTTGTACACTCGCATTTTTGGTGCCATTACAAAGCGGCCTTCGGTCAGTATGAGAACGGTCACAGACACAAATACATACTATCATTGGCATTAAACAGCGCTCGCTGCTGCTCACCAAGAAAGGGTGGAATAGACTTCATATGAACTTTGTGCAGTTGTACAGCAAAACATGAGATACTTCAATATAATGTCTGTTTTATATGCTTATATACATATAATTTGGCAATAAGATTGGGCTTTCACAACTTATAACACAAGTTGTATATAAATAAATTAACTAACACTTAAACACACGTATTTTGTCTTTGTATACTTGAAATAAACTATTAATATATTAAAATTATATATTCAAGTTTTTGCTGACGATAACTGAATATTGTGAAAAGGGGTATTTTTACTTTGTTCTATTTGTGCGCCTCATCTACGGCAAGCCAGCACGTTGCTTGTTTTGTTTCAGCTCCGCTTTGCGTTCAGTGGCCTGTGCATTAAAGGATAGGCGGCGGGCCAGCGGAGAGCAAGAACGGTAAAAATGTGTTAGTAAGCCTATGCATGTGCGTTTGCTTCATTGTTGCTGGGCCTGCTCGTTGAGATTTTTGTTAGTTTTTCTTTTTACGTTTTTTCGACAAATGCACTATTCACAATGCAAATAATACAAAAATATGCACCAAATTTAATCTGAATATTGGCTGTTTAGGGTTTGCCGAAATTCATAATATTAGAGAAAGGTCACTGAATTCCATGGCAAATACATTTAATATGCACATGTAGATATACGTGGCTACGACGAGCTAGCACGTGTTGTTGTTGCGATTTGCCTATTCTCGAATGGCACACGCACATGCATACACACAAAATTACACGCATAGAAGAATTGACTTAGTTGCCTAGGCAACTAGCTAGCTACCACTGCACACCAACAAGACAGCAGTGTATTGTAAACAAAAAAGCAATAATCAAAACTAGCGCAGCTGTTTGTCATTAGGGGAAACCGACTTTTCTACTCGTTGGTCTGTGCGCTTCGTGGTTGCGACTTGGTTTACAGCATGTTAACTTGAACAATTCTTAAAACCCGTCCTTATGTTAAATGGTCTTTGCTAACAGGTCAATATAACATACACGTACGTGATCTTACTATCTTAAGTTACTTTATGATTTCAAATTCTAGTTGTACTGGTGTTAGTGAAAGTCCCGTTAGGGCATACTTTTATACTTAGTTAATATCCCAGCCAGCAATTGGATGATTTGCTGGCGATAATCGTCCTACGCGACTCTTCTGCGAGTCGCCAGGAAGATGATTTACTGATTTTCTGTACTTATGTTTTTTCATTTGATAAAAATCTTCCTATGCGACTCTTCTGCGATTCGCCAGGAAGATGACTTACTGATTTTTGCATGGTCTGTTATGTTATTTCACAAAAATCATAAATCTTCGTCTGACGCCACTCTTCTGCGATTCGCCAGGAAGATGATTTACTGATTTTCTGTACTTATGTTTATACCCGATACCCAAGGTAAAGAGTATATTGGTTTTGTGCAATGTCCGTCATGGTGTCTGTCCGTCCGTATGGTTGCAAGTTTTTCCACACCCTTCAAACTAGGGACTTTCCAATTCTCTTTATCTATGGGATAGTAAATTAAAGTGTCAAGATGGAGGTTCTACGATAACTGGGGGGCTGGCAAATCGATAAATTCGATAACTCAAAACCGATATATCCACATATATCGCACATCCTTACAGCTAGAACTACAAATTTTGGTAAGAAGATAGCTACTAGCAACCCCCAAAAAACTTATCAAAAATTTTGGAATCACGCGCCCCATTCCGCCCCCAGCCCCCCCGCATTTTAAAGTCAAAAGAGCATATATCTCCCACAATTTTTGAGCTAGAGCCCCAAAAAACTGCATCAAAAGTTTTTATGCCACGCCCACCCATACCACCCCCAGCCCCCCTTTTCCCACTTTTTACAAACTTCGAGCTAGAAACACAAAATTTGGTATGAAGAAAGCAATTGACATTTCACAAAGATCTGCATCACAAATTTGGATGCCTCGTCCACCTATACCGCCCCCAGCCCCCCTTTCCCCACTTTTTACAAACTTCGAGCTAGAGTCGTCAAATTTGGTATGAAGATAGCAATTGACATCCACAAAAAAACATCGCAGCCCACACGACACCTTTTGCCCCTAGCCTCCACCTCTTTGGATTGGAAATATCTGAATATAAATATTCATTTAATTGAACGTAACGTAAGTTTTCCTAGCTAAGGATTTACAATAAAAAGCTAATCCTTATCAAATAGGGTGTAGCGCCATCTAGCTTGATCTATCAATCGATAGGTAAACACTTGGGTCCGTTTAGAAACTAGATGGCGCTGCATGGTGTCTTACGTTGTATAAATATGCAAATATTGCGATTGCGTTAGGATTACAAAAATGTACACAGCTTACATATATTATAAACAGCTCGTTTTTGTGAACATGTATTTTGTGTATTCTTGCTTGATCGCATATATACATAATGCGCTCGTTTTGGCATATTTTTAAGCGTTGCCAGACAAGATACACCTACGCATGGAAATGCAATGCATATTCAATGCTCAAAAAGCGTGAGTGCCTTTACGTTTTGCGCGAATTTTTATTTACTTTCTGTTTTGGCTCATTTTGGAGGGAACGCTTAATTCCAAGGCTCCAAATTACGCAAAATTTAGCGCTGCCAGTAAGTGAAATTCTAATCATATGTAGTCTGTGGTTAGCAGTAGTTGAATTGCCAGAGTTGCCAGTAAATTCGAATTTGATTTGTTTGGCTGCTAACCACACCAATACATAGAAATGCTATACTCAAAATTAGCTAGTCCCGATACTTTTAGCGTGTATGTGTCTTTGCTCTCTTTTTACTCAATTTAAAACGAACGCTTTAATCGAACGCATCAGATTTCGCAAATTCTCCAAATAATTATTATAATTCAATTTTTCTATTTATTTAAAATAACCTTACTTTAATTAAATATACAGAACATCAGAAATTGTTTATAATTGTGATACATTTTAAATTAAATAATCGCGAGTGAATGCAGTGAACAGTGCCATTGTGTGTGTTGACATACATATGTATGTTTGTTTATATGTAGCGTCTAAAAGGGGATACACAGCAGCGGTCTGCTGCACACAGTATTCACTTAAGAAGTCTTTTTTAAGACTACTTAATTAAATTGTTTCTTATTTATTATAAATTTTAAACTTACTTAACTTTTTTAACGCCTTTTGCCTAATTTGACAACGCGATTTAATCGGTCGATTCAAGTTCTGTTGAATTTTAATTAATAACTAAAAAGATAAGTTAACATTCTAATTCTACTTTTATTTATAACTTCCATAAATAACTTTCATTTACATACAAAATATATTAATATCTTAAATTATTTTGCAATCAATTGGCAAGCTTGCCGAGTTAGCGTCGCAGTTTTGTGTGGTTTTTTATCACATCATTTATGTCAACTGTTTCTGCAAAATAATTTGAATTATATTATTATAATTTTAAAACAACAGTAAGTGCATTTATATTTACAATATATAATTATATACATAACTAGTAAGTGGCCCGCTTACTTCGCTGCGCGGATAGATTATATAAATTTACCAATAGAATATAGAAATTAATTAGAAAATATTTAACAACAAATAAAAGCAAAGTATTTAATATTCTCTTTTCCACGCCACCATTGAGGTAGAGAATCAGGTGCGTAATTTTTTATTGTGGTTTCCCCAGTAGGCCTTATCCACTTGTTGAATTTAATTTGCAATTATTAACAACTGTTAAGAGCTTCTTTATAAACGATATTGGTTGTTTTTCCGTCAGGTGCTAATACAAATAAACTTTTTGGTGAACTGACTCTTGAGCAGGCTAGAAAAACAATCGTGTCCTCAGTCTAGTCCGGCTAATTTAAGAGTTTGTCCCTGTGATTTATTAATTGTTAAGGCAAAGCAACTTTTAAAGGAAATTGCAATCTTTTAATTTGAATTGGCAATTCAGAATCAGAAGGTATTAATGGAATTCTCGGTATAAAAACCGTTTCCCCTATACCATTGCCAATAAAGATTATTGCTTCGACAACATTCTTATGAAGGACTTTAACTTGCAATCTTGTACCATTGCATAGTTTTGGCGGATTCAAGTTGCGGATCAACATTACAGGTGAACCAATCTTTAAAGTTAATTTATGATGTGGCAGGCCAGCCGGATTTAATGAATTAAGAAACTCGACGGGGTAATGAACTGCATCTTTGACTTCAGTCACAGAATCAATAGAGTTATATGTCATTTCTTCACTTTGAAATGATTTTAATAAAAACTCGTTTATTTCCAATGCATTGTCATTTCTCGCAGTCAAAATAGCACGTTCTGAAAACCATTCGAGTGATTTTTCAGAGATATTTGTAATATCCGGAAATATTTTTAGAGTTAGCTCTTCAATACTTTTCACAACATGACACAAAGTTGATGGTAAAGTTATTTTGCCATCATGAGCTGGAAATAATCCATTCCTATTTTGAGAAGCATTTCTGCAAATTCACCAGCTATGCTATCACCTTTTAAGTTCACTCGCATATTTTTCGTTAATGCAAGTTTCTGAATTTTGGGCCACAAAATTGAAGACTTTAAGCACGCATTTATTTCATCTGCTCTTGTTCCCCTGGGGATCACTGGAAGAGTTTGTCGAAAATCACCAGCTAAGAGAACAGTTATGCCACCCATTAAGTATTCACTATCTCGAATGTCTTTCAAAGATCGATCTACAGCTTCAAAAGCACCTTTATGAGCCATAGTACACTCATCCCAAACAATAAGCTTGCAATCTCTGAGCACAGCAGCAATATTAGATTGCTTTGAAATTGAGCATTGTGGTGTTTCTAAATGAATCAAATTAAATAGAATCTTAAGTGTAGAATGCGCTGTGCGACCACCATTTAGTAAAGTGGCTGCAATACCGGAAGAGGCAACGGCCAATGCAATGTTTTTACTTTGCCGTACCTTAGCCAATAATAAATTTAAAAGATACGTTTTACCTGTTCCACCAGGTGCATCTAAAAATAGATTTCTCCTTTTTCTGCTTCAACGCTATTTAGTATCTTTTCGTATACTTGTTTTTGCTCAGCAGTGAGGAGTAGCTCATTATTAACAACAAAATTATCGCAATTATCGTAATTTGTTTCTCTATGATATTCATTATTTTGAACAATTTCCTCGGTTCTGATTGGTAATGGAAGTCCATAATAAGTCAAGTTTTGACCACCAATAGACAGAACAATATCTTCAATGTAAATAAGACATTTATTTAAAACATTATTCACAATATTTTCATCAATATATCTGTCTTGTGAAAAATTAAAGGCTTTTAAAATATCTTCTGAGAAACTGTCTTTATAAGTATTCCAAAGTTTAAGAGCATCTGAAATTTGACAAAATACTAACATTATTGCAAAAAGTTCTCTAAGTTTTGTAGGATTTTGACATATGACAGCTTCGGCTATAGTTGAATCCCAGTGCTTATCATCTTCTAGTAATCCTAGAGCTTTACACGCCAATTGAAATGATGAGTATGCTACACCATTAACGGTTTTTAAACTTAAAAATGAAGTTGGGCCCCTTACAAAATGTAATAAAAGTCTTAAATAAAAACATTCAGTATTATTGGGATGAATAGTGTAAACTCTTCCCAAAGCTGAATCTCTTTTAACTCCAGGAAAATTTGGCACATCATGCCCTCGTTTTCTTCTTTGAAATTCTTTATTGTTCCATGTAAAATACGATGGAACTTCACAATATAGAAGCGTTCTTGCAAACTCATCACGTGTGCAGAGCTCAAAGAAGGCTAGCAAAGTGGTTTTGGGTGTAGTGCTTAATCTGTCAAGTAATTGTTGCGGATTATTGGGGTTAAATATATCCGTTGACCATTTTCTAAATGAACAGCTAAGTGAGTAATAGCCGGATAACGTTCATGTATGGGAAATGCAAGGATTCTCCATACTGCTTCTGAGCTACTTATATACCGGCCACTTTCGTACATATTAATTTCATTGCGTTGGTCTTCAAGAGTAAATGATGCTTGATCACTGCCCTTGTTAACATATTTACAGATGTATTTAATAGACTTTACAGAACTACAATACTCAACATTTATATGAGCTTCAAATTTTCTCAATTGTACACAATTGTAAGGCACAACCCAACGATTATCTATGCAATTACCATTTATATTAATTGCATTACCACCATCTTCTATCGCTCTTCTACGATATAGAGGGTAACTATCTTTTCCAGTCACAGTTTCTTTAAGAAATTGTCGAGGAAACCTTTTGGTACATTTTCCATCTCTCATGCATGGCGACTTATTGTTAAATGCACCGCAAGGACCATGAATCATATTTGATTTAACAATGTTAAATAACAATGGATCCTCATCTGCGTTTGGTATTTCGGCACAAATAATCTTATCGATTTTATCAGGTCTTATTTTATTTTCAAACCAAAGTAGAATATGTATATGTGGTAAGCCCCGCTTTTGCCATTCCACAGAGTACATGAAACATTGAACGCTTCCAAACAAAGAACCTTTTGTCAATAGGGACATTAAAGCTTTAACTTTTAAATGAAAAACTCGAGCTATAATATCGTGACGATCATGCGGTTTTTGACCCGGTAATAAAACACTTTTGATGTCATTCCATTGTGGATTGCATGTGAATGTTATGAAAAGATCTGGTCGCCCATAATGGCGAACATATGTCATAGCATCTTGAGTCTTTTCATGCATATATCGTGCAGAGCTTGTAAAAGAAGAAGGTAAAATTACCATCTGACCAAGTTGAGCTGCGACAACATCTTGTTGGCCTATTGCATCTTGTAGATGTATATAGCTATCTGCTCTGAGTTTCGCTTGATTGTAGCGAATATAATTTAACCTTTCTGTTTCAATTTTAGCATACATATCAACCAAAAACTGACTAAAAAGGGAACGACAATAAATTAAATGATTTATCTCAGATTGACGAATCATTATTTATAGCTGTAAAAGCTTAACGCAGATATCGTTTTTTTTTTGTTCCTCCTTTTTTAATAATGGATTCCATTGTGGTATATCCACTGAATAGCCATCTTCGCCGTACGGAAATAGCAAGGGTACTGTAAGGCATCGTATGATCGATGCACCTCACTTATACGATGTAATTTATTATTATGGCTTTCTATAATAATATCGCGCTTTTCAAATTGCTGACCAACAATAACTAAAGCTACTTCGCTTGATTGAGGTGCATTGTAAAGCCCTTTGTGAGCACCAGCGGGTGTTCAATCAGCATGTATAATCAATTTATAGTCTTTAGTACTTCTTGGTATTTTATTGAGAGCCATTTTTAGATCTTTTACATAACGATTATGCTGATGAAACATACATTGAAGATCCTTTACTACGCTACAATCAACATTTGAAATATTTCTGCAACGTAGTTGAGCTTCCTTTTCATCATCACCGACAAAATAAATTTGAAGAAACTGCATTTCTTCATTTGGCAAAGGTTGGACACTACCAATTGGGTGATACACTTGTCCTTGGACTTTAAAGGTTGACCAACTTTCATTTATATTTTTGTACTTCCAAAAGAAGTCATTTGAAAGCAGCTGTTATACTTTCTTATACGATCAATGAAATGATCATGCTTGGGATGTCCACCAATTAATAAGCTTTTAAGTGGATCAGGCAAACTTTCATTTTGTGAAAGTTTAACTTTTCCTGCCTTGCAACAGATACCCAAAGGCTCATTTTTCCATTTTAAAGCATTACAATGTTTGCATATCAATTCATACTACCAAGTTGAGTTATTTTATCTGACTTGTAAGCTATTTCAAAATCATAGTTTAAGCCAGACATGGGTTTAACACTCCATACACGCAAACGCCTTTCTTGACGTGCATCAGGATTATTAGCCTGATGTCTTCTCTCTGGAGCTTTATGAGCTTCAGGATTATTAGCACGATGTCTTCTCATTATATCTCTATAAACATCAGGATTATTAACACGATATCTTTTTGATGCTTCTATGCGCTTACCCCTATTAATATCACGATTTTTTTCAAAACTGTGTGTTTTAACCTTTTTTTTTGTTTTGTCGGTAAATCGACTGCGTCTTTTAACAGGCGTTTTAACATTTTCAGTTATACATTCACTTGACGTATCGGTATCTTGAGTTAATACTTCCTCTAAAGGAATATAAACATCAAAATGTCCATTCATTAATTCGCCGGTAAAACGCAATTTTTTCACAGGATGCATATCATTTCCTAATGATAGATATAAGTTTCCATTTAGAAAAACTTGAAAATTTACAGCATAAATTTCTGCTGCTGCTTGAAGCTCACATGCAGTACCATAAGTATATGAATTTGACATAGTGCACTCATATTGTTCAGAAGAGCTATAACACTCTCCATTTATGTTCATGCTGAAGCAAGCAAAAGTTTCCCAGTTGGTAACGACATGGGTTACAATATGTTGGCGTATGGTGCCATGGAAGCCTTGCCTACCATATAAAAGGTAGGAAATAAATCTAAAAAGGCAGGCTCCATCACCAAATATGCGAACAACTGAATGCGGCACCAAAACACCACTTATATCTTAAGTTTCAATAGACATCTTTTAATTTGGCTGTGAGACAATTGACTTCACTGTAAAACGATTGTTACAACGTTACAGTGTCTATAGGTAAGTATAAAATTCAATAAAATTGAATATGCCAACTTATATTATTTTAATAGAATATTCAGACTGCTTAGTTTTATTTGATTTTTAAATGCACTAAAGCAGCGTCTTTATAACTATTATATAATATGCAAAATAGAAGACAACTATATATAATGTTGCTTCAATTTCTTCAATTATTAAGTCTAAAATCGACGTATTATTTTAAAAAAAAAAAAAAAAAACAACAAAACAAATTAACAACTTAATTTTAAGTAAGTATTATAAATAAATA
Source organism: Scaptomyza flava (assembly GCA_030179655.1). Lineage (NCBI taxonomy): Eukaryota > Metazoa > Arthropoda > Insecta > Diptera > Drosophilidae > Scaptomyza > Scaptomyza flava. Next base: position 59,176 of record JARNME010000021.1, read on the forward strand.
AATACTTCAAATAAGTCAAAAATTGACTTCACTGAACAACGTTACAGCGTCTATACAAAGTAAAGAGTTCAATAAAATTGAATATGCCAACTTATATTATTTTAAAAGAATATTCAGACTGCTTAGTTTTATTTGATTTTTAAATGCACTTAAGCAGCGTCTATATAACTATTATATAATATGCAAAATAGAAGACAACTATATATAATGTTGCTTCAATTATTAAGTCTAAAATCGACTTATTATTTTTGTTTAAAAAAAAAAAACAACAAAACAAATTAACAACTTAATTTTAAGTAAGTATTATAAATAAATAAATACTTCAAAAAAAAGTCAAAATTGACTTCACTGAACAACGTTACAGCGTCTATACAAAGTATAAAATTCAATAAAATGAATATGCCAACTTATATTATTTTAATAGAATATTCAGACTGCTTAGTTTTATTTGATTTTTAAATGCACTAAAGCAGCGTCTATATACTATTATATAATATGCAAAATAGAAGACAACTATATATAATGTTGCTTCAATTATTAAGTCGAAAATCAACTTAATTTTCTTGTGTGCAAAAAACAACTAAAGAATTAAAATACGTTGATTGTTATTTAAATATTTAAAAAATAGCAATTAAATTTTGTTTAACTTATCATAAAATACGTATTTTAAATTAACTTATATATATATACGTATTTTAAAGGAATGTTTATATATATATATAGATATAGATATACGAAAATCAGAATATTGAAAAACTCACTGATCCAAAAAGTAACTTTCGATGTTATTATTATCCTTAATATAAACAATATTATTATTAAAAAACTCACTGAAACGAAAATTAACTTTCTTTGTTCACATTAAATATGAACTAAAATGCATAACCAATTCTCTTACCATCGTATGTAAAACATAATGTTGGAAAGAGCATTACAGTTATTCATCTAAGCAACAGACACCGAGCTCTAACATACAACGCTTGCACTTAAGAGCTAGGTATAGTTGGTGCAAATTAGGCAATGCCATTCCATTAACTGCAGCCTCTTAGTTATGGCAAGCTTAGCTTAGTGAGTTCGGAGGAGATAGGGACATTAAGATTTATGTTTGACATGCAGAGCGCGCGCATAAACAAAAGAGCGTAAATAACAACAAAGACGCATGATTGCATTCAAATTATTTTATATGTAGCGACAGTCATAAGAGCGACGCACGCGCTGATCAAGCTTTAAGCCGCTCTTTGTGATGCAGACATGCATCAGCTGAGCATGCTGCTTGCAGTGAGTACCATTAACAGTTATATTTCTTCTTCTTTGTTCTTCTCTCTGTTATCTTACTGTGGCTACAAAATATTAGAAAGCAATCGATGCGTAAAATATAAAATTTTTTATACCCTAAACCATGAAATGGGTATATTTGTTTTGTGTAAAAGTGTGTAACAGGCAAAAAGAAGCATCTCCAACCCCATATATAAAGTATATATATTCTTGATCAGCATAAACAGCCGAGTCGATATAGCCATGACCGTATGTCCTTCTGTCAGTCTGTCCGTCCGTCCGTCCGTATGTATAAACGCGTCAATCTCAAAGACTAAATATGCTAGAAACTTCCAATTTGGATCATAACTTCTCCTAATCCACAGGCAGATCAAGTTTATTTCAAACTATCGATAACTATTCTCGTTTCCGATACACATATGGAATCGATTACGAAAAAATCGCGAATTTAGAAAATGTAAAAATAGGAGTTGAAACTATGGATAACTTTATAACTTCCATGAAAATTTGATCCAAATCGGTTAAGAAACACTGGAGATATTTTAAATTAAAGTTAAAGTCAAGAAAAACTCACTTCTGCAAGTCATTTAATACACGGGCTCAGGGTATCTTTTAGTCGGGATTTCTCGACTAAAACCTTCTTACTTGTTTTCAGATTCGCTCGCGCATCGCTCTTCATGTTCGGCGCTAGATGACAAATTATTTTTAAATCGCGCCTTCGTTGTTGGCTATTTCGGCTAATTCTCTTATCTAAGCGCGCGCTCTGCAAGTCAAACAAAGAGCGTAGTATCGCAACCTTCTTCACACGCACTGAATCAATGCAAAACATATCTAAGAGGCTGCAGTTAAGTGAATTGTATATTGCCTTTAGCTTTAATTTAGTGTGTGTGCGGAGGAGCTAGGGTTATTAAACTTTATGATTGACATGCAAAGCGCGCACATAAAATAGAGAGTGAACGTAAATGAGCAACAACAAAGGCGCATGATCGGAGCGAGATTTCAAATTATCTGATTATCATAAGAGCAACACACGCGCTTATGTGAACGCCCTTTGCTTATTCAAAATTGTATATCAATAATATATCAATAAATGTTAGTGTGTTACGTTTTGTCTAAGTTATATAAGCAGCAAGTAGGCGAATCCACCCCCAAAACATATTCTGGTGTGGGAAATTTTTCTGGACGCACCAAGTTTTGTTATATTGTTGTTGTTTTTTTAAAATCAATGACACCAACAAAAAGTAGCAGTGCGGGCCCAACAACAACAACAACAACGCTTCTTGCAAGTATACGAACCTTTTTTTTATGACACTTTGCTTGCGGCACTCAAAGGCGTCATTGCCCATTGTTTTGTTTTTGTATTCTCGCTCGCGATCGAGCTCACAGCTTGTGGGACAATCAGGCAACTGTAGTGGAATGGGTAATTGTTGTAATTATTTATTATCTTAAGAGCAACACGCGCACTTATGTGAACGCCCTATGCTTGTTCGCAATTGCATATCAATAACATATTAATAATGTTAGTTAGTTTTGTCTAAGTTATATAAGCAGCAAGTAGGCAAATCCACCCCCATAACATATTCTGGTGTGGGTAATTTTTCTAGACGCACCAAGTTTTGTTTTGTTGTTTTTTTTTTTTTAAATCAATCACACCAACAAAAAGTAGCAGTGCGGGCCCAACAACAACAACAACAAACGCTTCTTGCAAGTGTACGAACCTTTTTTTTATGACACTTTGCTTGCGGCACTCAAAGGCGTCATTGCCCATTGTTTTGTTTTTGTATTCTCGCTCGCGATCGAGCTCTCAGCTTGTGGGACAATCAGGCGACAGTAGTGGAATGGGTAATTGTTGTAATTATTTTATTATCTTAAGAGCAACACGCGCACTTATGTGAACGCCCTATGCTTGTTCGCAATTGCATATCAATAACATATTAATAATGTTAGTTAGTTTTGTCTAAGTTATATAAGCAGCAAGTAGGCGAATCCACCCCCAAAACATATTCTGGTGTGGGAAATTTTTCTAGACGCACCAAGTTTTGTTATGTTGTTCTTGTTTTTTTTTTTAAATCAATGACACCAACAAAAAGTAGCAGTGCGGGCCCAACAACAACACTTACAACAACAACAAACGCTACTTGGGTCGTAAATCAATTGTCAAAGGCACACAAATTTGAAAAAAAAAGAATATGCACTGTGCGAAGTGATACATGTACATAAAATTATGAAAACTATTTTCAAGCGCATTGTTCACTTAATTGTGTATGCACATATTCATTAAGAAGCAGAAATCCGTTTCGTTTTTGCAAGTGTCGAACCTTTTTTATGACTTTGCTTGTGCGACGCGAAGGCGTCACTGCGCATTTGTTTTGTTTTTGTATTCTCGCTCGCGATCAAACCCTCAGCTTGTGCGACAATCAGGCGACAGTAGTGGAACGGGTAATTGTTGTAATTGTAATTTGATTTTTAAAATGGGTAAAAAGTGCTCCAAATCGTATGGGAGGTACTTGAAGGAGTTGTCCAAATAAAATTCCCTTCTTAGTGCTCACTTACTACCTGCATAAAAAATTGTGTGAAAATTTCAGCCTTCTAGCTCTTTTCGTTTAGGCTGTGGCTGATCCATTTTAACGCGGACGAACTCTTTTATATATATAGATATACCATATTTACATTAAATTTAAGAATAATTAAATTTGACATTTAAACAAATACCGGCAAATCCGATATTTAATATTTTTCAATAAACTTTTACGTTTGCAGCTTTTTATAAAATACCAAAAATTAAATATTTCACGGTTTTTCATTTTAAATCTCCAACTGACAAATTTAAAATGCCGCGTTTGACTAGGGTGACTGCATCACAAAGATTGCGAGCGCAAGCAATTAGAAATGGAATTGTCCGTGAAAATGTTGAATATGTAGAAAGAGAATTAAGTTTAAATGCAGAATCCCAGAGAGTTCGTCGAAACGACGAGAACTATAGAATTCCTGAAAAATCAAGAAACAAATACGTCAAGGGGAGCAAGTAGTAGACAGTTCCCGTAGGAGAACGCGTAGACAAAACGAACATAACCGAGCTTATGAACAGATTCGTAGAAGGCTGGCTAGATCCTTACGCCGACAGGCGCTTGAGCTTAGTATTTTGATCAGAGAGCTCGGATACGTAGCAATCGTTTGCTTAGGCTAGCTGAGCAGAGCAGGAATTCAGCAATAGGCAAAATGCAAGGAGAATAGCAAGAGAAGCAGCCGCGCAAGAGCCTAGTGGGCTAGAGCAAGAGAATAACCCCCGATCAGCCCATTGTCAATTAGATTCCAAAATAAGTGCTTTTTATAAAATAGTTAAACAAGGCCCTGACCAACTTTGCCTTTGCTTCAGAGGGCTTTGGTTTCCACATCAAGTGGACAAGATTAGCTCTCAATATATTGAAGAAAAGAATTCATATAGTGCACAGATTTTGTTTTTATCGAGAGAATTTCCTTCTGAAGATAGTACCTACAAGTTTTGTAAGTCATGCAGTCGCACTATTAAATCAGGTAGGCTGCCAAAAAATTCCATTACTAATGGCCTAGATTTCCCAATCCTTCCCCAATGCTTAAAGGATTTGACTCCCTTAGAAGAACGACTAATTTCTCCACGTCTTCCATTTATGATAATTAATTCATTAGGGCATGAGCGTCAAAGTGCAATTAAAGGAGCTATTGTTTATGTTCCCATTCCTACCGCCAACGTCGTCACCTCCCTTCCAAGAGCTTTTCATGAAGCTGAGGTTGTTCAGCTCCACCTCAAACGTAGATTTGAATATAACCATGATTTCATGGCTGAAACAATTCGACCTTTTAAAATTATTGATGCCATGCGCTTTTTAGTTTCCACTGAGCTTTATCAGAAGCATAATATTTCTATTAACGAACAAATAATGTCCTCACTTTCAACTGCACCTAACAATATGCCATTCTTTGCAACTAATGAGGACAGAGTTTTGTTCGATCAAATCGCTTTAAATACTGAGAATCATGAGGCCCAACAAGACATAGAAGAAGAGCAGCTAAATCCAGGTGGGCAAGAAACATTGTTAGACGAAATTCAAGCAGATCAGGTGAATATGCAATGAATTCAAATGGCCCCCGGCGAAGGCCAACGACCCCTTGACATGATTGGAGATGAGGAAGCAGAAGAATTGTCTTTTCCGACTTTATTTGCTGGCAAAAAAAGAATGTGCTTAGAAAGTTTCACTACTATTGTTAGATCTGAGCTTAGAAATTTTGATAGACGAGGTTGTAGAACCGATAATATATTTTATAATTATAAAAAGTTGGAAATGATCCACATTAGAAGTAATACTTCAATATGCCTGCGAAAACACACTGCTCCTCGCTGCACAACTGCAGCCCATGCACTTAATGCTGATTTAGTTAGTAATTTAATTCTTCATGATGAAGGCTATCGGGTTTTAAAGGGTATTCGCTCATCTCCAGCTCACTAGTGAGAAAAAAAGGTAATGGCAATGGTAAGACAATTTGACTTGCCAACCTTTTTTATCACTCTGTCGGCTGCTGAAACAAGGTGGGGTGAACTGTTAGTTCTGTTGAAGCGAAATGTTGATAAGGAGCATATTACCGAAGATAGTGCAACGGCTTTGCAATTTACTGAAAAAGCAAGGCTGATCAGTGCCGAGCCGGTGACATGTGCTCGGTATTTCGACTTTCGCTATAGACAGATTTTAAAACTAATGAAAAAACATAGTGGCGCATAGTTAATTTTGGCTATGCCAAGACTATGATACCCTTCACACAGCCAAATCAATACTCCCCCCTCTTATGTTTCTGTGCAGTTGTTGGTAATTTTTCGCTAATATTTTTGCTCTTGAGCGTCATTTACTTGTTCGTTTTCGACAAAAACAACATATTGACATGTAGGTACTTGAAAGTGCACGACAGAGACAACAATTGATAGTACGATATGGTAAGCAACATGATCTAAGCAATCTGTGAAGTTTCATCAAGATCGGTTAAGCAGTTTGGCCGGAAATCGTGTTGATATGGTAAATTTATATGGTGGCTATATCGTAGAATGCTCCGATCGGGATGAAATTTCATAGTGAACAAACCCGACATGATCTAAGCAATCTGTGAAAGTTTCATCAAGATCGGTTCAGCAGTTTGGCCGGAAATCGTGTTGATATGGTAAATTTATATGGTGGCTATATCGTAGAATGCTCCGATCGGGATGAAATTTCATAGTGAACAAACCCGACATGATCTAAGCAATCTGTGAAAGTTTCATCAAGATCGGTTCAGCAGTTTGGACGGAAATCGTGTTGAAACAGACAGACGGACAGACGGACAGACGGACGGACGGACGGAAATCAATTCCTGAGCTCGTCCTGATCATTTTGATATATAGTTTATGGGGTCTCCCATCATTCCTTTAAGGCGTTACAGATTCATGACAAACTCAATATACCCTGATTCACATGTGAAGGGTATAAAGAGGGCGGGATTTTTGGATGTCATCCAGTTATCAGATATTATTGGCGAGTTGAATTCCAACAAAGACGTTCCCCTCGCATCCACGGTATGTTTTGGCTTAAAGGTGCACCAAAAATTAACTTTAAAGACGATGAAAGTAGAGACAGGTCTATTCCACCGGTAATAGACTTTATCAACCAATTTGTCACTACAGATGTGACAAATGTTGATCTTAGCCAGTATATTGAATACCAAAAGCATAATCATGGGCGTTCATGCATGCGGGAAATAAGGGGGTCCCGCATATGCCGCTTTGGTATTCCATATCCTCCAATGCCCCAAACACAAATTCTTTTTCCTTTGTCCGAAAGTGATCTCGGTACTTCACATCGCAAAAATCTTCAATCTATTCAAAATTTGTTAAATTTTCCTTTTGGTCGTGAAACATTGCCGACATTTGACACATTTGATGATTTCTTAGCTCACGATCAAGTTAACCTCACTTACGAGCAATACATAATGGCAATTAGGTCTGGTTTAAAGAAACCACAAATATTCCTTAAGCGTTCTTTTAACGCAATAAAAGTAAACGCCTACAACAAACATATTCTTGCGATGAAAAGAGCTAATATTGACATTCAGTTTATTTTAGATCCTTATGCATGTTGCAGTTATGTTATTAATTATATTAATAAATCACAGAGAGGGATTTCTAAATTAATGGGCGATGCCGTGGATGAAATTAAACAGCGCCACAATTACACAACAAAGCAAAAGTTGCAACACATTGGGCATAAATTCATTTCTGGCACTGAGATTTCCGCTCAGGAAGCCGTGTACTGTTGTATGGGGTTGCGTATGTCCGAGACCAGTAATGGTGATGTTTATATCAACACAGTACTTCCCGAAAATAGAGTTAGAATGCTTCAGCCCAAGCAACAACTTCAAATTTAGCCCAAAATTCCACAGATATTTTCACTGTTGGTCTGTTAGATCGTTATGTACAGCGGCCTTATGATCTAGAAAATATTTCCTTAGCTGATTTTGCCGCAAACTATAATTATAGCAAAATTTTGTAGAGTGTCCCGCCATAATATTGATAGCGACGATGACGAAGAAAATGAGGTAGTGGGTTCCGAATCTTTTCCGCTTTTAGATGGAAGTGGTTTTATGAAAAGAAGGTCCAAGTCACGCATAATTAGATATAGGAATTTTAGCCTTCACAAGGATAGACAAAACCACTTTGGAGAGTTAGTGATGTTATTTTCACATTGGAGGCAAGAGCAATGCGATTTAGTTGACAGGAATTGTGAGGCATACTACTGGGAACATGAGAGCCGTATAAATATCGAACGTGACAACTATGACGTATTTAGAGAAAGACCAACTATGCTAGAAGACGCGCTTAGGGATGCTGTAGAGGGTGAAGATATGGAAGAAAATATAGAAAATCAAGTGGTTCTTGATGAAGAATTTAGAGTTCTAGCTTTCCCAGAAATAAGTTCTCAATTGAATGTCCTAAATGTGAATGCCAATGATAGCCCCTCTGAAGAAACAGATAACGTCCGGCTTATTAAGCTTCCTCCACTCATTTCCTCAGAAAATTTGGCAGATCTCGTAAAATCATTAAATTTAAAGCAAAAAACTTTTTTTCTCACGTTCTTCATAACGCTAATATGAAGAACGTTTTCCATGAGTTTGTTGGTGGGGGCGCAGGCGTTGGGAAGAGTCGTCTTATATCAGCACTTTACCAGTCCTTAACTTCATTTTATAATAGTAAACCTGGATGTGATCTAACTTCGGCAAAACTGGTAAAGCTGCTTTTGGAATCAATGGTTCCACACTTCATACTATGTTTTCTCTTCCCATTAACCAGTCTGGGTCCGCTTTTAAAGAATTGGGTGCAGATTTGCTTTATAGTCGTCGATCAATTCTAATTGATCTTAAAGTTTTAATCATAGATGAGATCTCATGGCAGGATCAAAGATATTTTCGTTTATAGACTCCCGTCTTAAGCAAATTTTTAACAACCGTGAATCTGCATTTGGAGGAATTTCAGTGATCGTTTTCGGCGATCTTAGACAACTACGTCCGATAGGAGATAGATGGATATTTCAATCTACTTCCGAGTCGCATAACCCTTATAGTGCCTTATTTGGGTCTTCTCTTTGGGGATGCTTCAAGTTTTTGAACTTACAGAGATAATGCGGCAGCGAAATGATCAACCTTTCGCAATAGCTCTCAACAACATGGCATCTGGTCAAATGTCGACAGAGGACGTAGATTTATTTAAAAGCAGGATTTGTAGAATTGACCAAGTTCCAGATGATGTCATTCATCTTTTTGAAACCAACGCTGAAGTTAATAGTTTCAATACAACAAAGCTTAACTCAATTACAACTGACCAATATATTTCCAATGCTAGAGATTTTGTAAAAGCCGCACACTTAAATGACTCCGCCAAGAGTCGAGTTCTTGAGTCTGTTCAGGATTTTAAAACTTCCCAAACGCAGGGATTACCCTATTCTCTCATTTTGAAAACCACAGCAAAGTATATGGTGACGGTTAATGTAGACACTGCTGATGGATTAGTTAACGGAGCAACAGGAACTTTAATGGAAGTAGGATTCAGATCAGCCACACCATCAATTTTGTGGATAAAGTTTTTAGAAGAAAGTGTAGGAGTTAATGCTCGAGCTAAGTGCTCACATCGTCAAGAAACTTCTTGGAACCACTTTAAATACCATTCCAACGAGCAAATAACTATTGACCGCGAACAATTTCCTGTAGTACCTGCAGAAGCTATTACTATTTATAAGAGTCAGGGTGCAACATATAACAAAGTGGTTGTCCACACTTGTAGCAAAATGCGCCGAGAAGCATTATATGTGGCATGTAGTAGAGCACCCAATGCGTCTGGTTTGTACATAATCGGTGAATTTTATCCACCAAAACCTGATGCAGGCTCGGCTGTAAATCAGGAACTTCAAACTTTACGCTCCGAAAAACTTCTTAAGACGCATTTCGATATTATACTTAACTCTTCTGAATTTAAATTAATTTTCCATAATACGGAAAGTCTGCATTGCCATTTTAGTGATATTTCGTCCGATCAACTAATGTTACAATCTTCTATTCTATGTTTTGTTGAGGCTTCCACACACTCACACGAAACATATGATCTAAATGACTTTTCAACAGTCGTGCGACTAGATTGCACACCGAACCCAAGAAATCGACCAAAAAGAGGAATTATTGTTTTTATTAAAAATGAATTATACCATCACGTAAGTTTTTCTTCGACGGGTCAGAATTTTTCGTGTTCACATGTCTTTGAGTACGCGTTGTTTAAATATAAGTCCTTGGCGGTTCTGGTAGTGTACAAAAGTCCGTCTTATCCATTACGCAAATTTGAAACAGAATTTGAGAACTTATTCAATCAATTCACTTTTTTAAGAAGCAATACCTTAGTTTTGGGGGACTTTAACTTATGTCTGCGAGCTCATTCAGGTAGTAGCAGTAGGATTTATTACTTTTTACGCTCAATAAATTATAATTCACTTCTCGATTTAAATTTACCAACCACCAAGTCCGATACCCATATTGACTGGGCATTTTCAAATATTTCTAATGGTGGGTCAGAGCGCTAACTTATGAAACAATATATAGCCATCATAGCGGGATTTCGGTAAACCTTGAGAGCTTATTGATTGAAGAGTAATTGTTTTTGTTTGTGTTAATATTTATGTTTGATATTTTATTTATTCATATATTTTTATTTTATTTATTTAAATATTTTTATTTTTTATTTATTTATTTTGTTTTAAGCATTACGTATTTATTTATATTATTTTTCACATATGTATTTATTTGTTGCAAAAATTAAAAAAAAAATTAAGGTAATTTTAAGTACATTTTAAGAACATTGAAATGATTTTTGATAAATTATTTCAAGTCGACTCCAAGGCTCTTAAAGTTATATAAGAGCCCCATTACAGTCGTGATGGCCTCCACGTGGTGTTCCCTGGATACCGATGGAAATTATTAATCGGGAGCAAATTCGAGCGGCGAAGTTAGGTTAGTTTTATTTTATATATAATTATGTATAATATAAGTTACAGAAGTTACAAATTTAGAAAAAATACTGTTGCGTCCGACTGCAACGTTTCCACTTGTTTTTGATTTGATAAAAAACTTCCTATGCGACTCTTCTGCGATTCGCCAGGAAGATGACTTACTGATTTTTGCACGGACGGTTCCGTTATTTCAAAACAAACAGACAACAAGCTAATAAGTGTTTCAGTGAAGATAAAAAAATTTAACTGCGTGTATGACATGATCGGTAGCAGCGCAATGGCTATGGCGTCCGCGTGGTAATCGTGAGGTCTCAGTTTCGAGTCGCGGCAAAGGTATTAATTTAAAGTTATACACATAAACATAATATGTACATACTATAAAAACATAATATTTCTCTCGCATTCAAGGAATCTGGTAAAGTTATGATCATTAACAGATTTAAAAAATATACCCTTCTGCTATATCTTCCAAACAAATAGCAAGCGAGCCGTTAGGACGACTCGCTAATGAATCGCGCAGAAGACTCGCTAGGGAGCCGTTTGGAAGATATCGCCTTAGGGTATATTTTTCATACCCAGCTGCGTCGTCTGCGATCAGAAAGCGATGATCATCCGCGATAAAATTCATCGCCTAGGGGGATCGCCTGCGACTCCTTCGCGATGAGATATGCTTGCTGGGATATACCACATACACGCATGGGTGCTTGTAGAAAAATCGGAGTCCCACCTTTGAGCTGTAAGAGTGTTCTAGTTAGTGAAAAAATCTTGAGCTTTGCTTTGCAGACGCGCAAATAAAAAATCAAAGATTAAAAGTAAGTAAAAATGTGGTACAGCTTGATTAAATCAAAAAATAAATAAATAAATTTCAGCTTTTACAATGGCAGAAAGAAAGAACAGAGCTTCTTTAAAACGAAAAGTCATTTCCATAGAAAGAAAAATACAAATTATTAACCGCTTAGACAATAAGCAAACTGCAACGGAAATTGCAAGAAGCATATAAAAAAAAAAAATAAAATAAAATGGAAGCAGGAAAGATTGGGTCATCTATATCTACAAAATTTACCATTAGAGCACGTGCACCCATTTTGGAGCAAATGGAAGAGCACTTAGCATTTGGATTGACGATAGCTACGAAAAAAATATCCCTTTAAGCCAGCGGATCATTAAGGAAAAGGCACTCAGGATTTAGGAACTGCTCAAGCAAAATGGAGTGCCTTTTTCGAGCATAGATTTCGCTGCTAGTAATGGACGGTTCGAGAAATTGAAAAAACGGTTCTCCATTCATAGCATCAAATTTAAAGGCGAAGCGGGATCGGCCAATAATGGAGTTGCTACCACATACCTAGAAGAAATTCGGGGGTTAATTGTTTTCAATGCTGATGAAACTGGACTTTGCTGGAAAAAAATGCCAAGTCTAACTTTTTTATCAAAGCTACCGGCTTTAAGGCACAAAAAGATCGATTTACACTTTTGCTGTGTAGTAATGCATCAGGCGACTTTCAAGTAAAGCCAATGCTTGTGTATAAGTCTTTGAATTCGTGCTTTTAAAGGGACAGACAAGAGCAATTTACCAGTTTACTGGAAAGCAAATTCCAAAGCTTGGGTAACTGCAGAATTATTTAAAAACTGGTTCTTAAATTGTTTTGTTCCTGAAGTAGAAAATTATTTGAAAAAGAATTTGAATTTTCACTTTAAAGCACTTTTCGTTAATTTTTAACAAATATGTGAAGTTTAAATATAGAAAGACCAAATTTTAAAATTAAAAAAAAAAATTTGATGGCAAATTTGAATTTCAGGAACGTAACCCCTTGTTTTGTACTGAATCTATGTATTGCTTAACACGATTTCGCTTAACTCGAGGTTTTCTAGGAACGTAATACCCGTGCTAAGCGAGGAGCAAGTGTATAGTGAAAAAGGAATTTTGGAAATGCGTCTTATTTTGACCTTTTTACTACTTGCAATGCGTACGACCGTCACGAACGACACCAGAGAATTGCCCATATGTATTTTCAGAGCAAAAATAATAAATAATAATTTTTTTATATTTATTTTACCCATAGGCAAAATGAGAAACGCATTGGCAGAAGACGACACTGGAAGCGAATCATCTTTTGCTTCGGCAGTAGGAGGAAAAGTTATCATAGGTTCTCCACTTCTGCCCCATGAAGTGGCATCGCTAAACAGCAAGCTGAAGCGCATCATTGTTATTCAGCAAACGGATGAAAACTATCACAAAGCACTGGACGATATACGCGACCAGATGATTATTTCGGTTGTGGCAAAGCCCAGTTTCTCTGACCTCTGACCTGAAAGAGCTGTTGGTATCGGAGTCTCCAAGAAAAATTATGCACTATAGCCATCGCATATGCGATATTTTGTACCATCAGTTAAAAGTACGAGTTAATGGAGTTTGCTACACGTTCGTGTCTTGGTGTTTGACTCGTCAAAGTAAGACTCATTTTTCGTTGCATGATGTAATTACCTTAACCTTTGACTTAAGGCCGACGGCGCTGGCCTGCCAAGATCTGGGATTCGGTACGCAACTTTACTGCACGCCCATTGACCAATGGTCAGATGAAGTACCTGGCAAAACTGGCCATATTGCAGCATAAGCTACACGATCCTCTTATCTACGACAACATTTTGGGCAAATTGGAAAAACTGACTTTGAACATTTGCACTGATGACATAGAAACCACATCCGACGAGCATGAGGAACAGGAGCAGGAAATGGATCAGGAGCAGCAAAAGGAACAGGACCCGGAAAAGAAACAAGCCAAAACAACAAAACCTTAACTCTGTTTACTGTTTTTTTAGTTTTAAAAAGTTTCCAGTCCTAAGAAAGCGAAATAGCCAGTTAAGTTTAGTGTTTCTGAAGAATGAGTTTTATGAAATTCTAATTCAAAATAACACATTTTTTATTTTTGTTCTGAAAAACATATTACATAATTAATTTATTTTGAAGTTTCTGAACTATTTAGTTCTGAAAAACAGGCTGTGAAGAAATCCTGAATTTAAATTCCATTATATATTTAATAATTTTTAGTTTTATTAAAAAATTTAAGTAATTTTTCAATTGTTATCAAGCAAACTATGAGCAAATGCTGATGATAAAACATAACACATTTTTTATTTTTGTTCTGAAAAACATATTAATTTAATTTATTTTTTAAGTATCTGAACTATTAAGGCTGTGAAGAAATCCTGAATTTAAATTCCATTATATTTTTAATAATTTTTAGTTTTATAAAAAAATTTAAGTAATTTTTCAATTGTTATCAAGCAAACTATGAGCAAATGCTGAATACCAAATGTTTATTTTATTTTTTTTAGAAATTTTCATAAACACAAAAATACATACAATACAAAAATATCACTTTAAATTAAAACCACATGTTATTATACATATGTGAGACTGGAAACTGACAAAGAATTTACATAAAAATTTTAGTTAAATAAAAATTAATAAGAAGTTAATTACGGATTATATAAAACCTATGGAATAAATGCAAATCGCTTGGTTTCTCACACAATATAAAAGTAATAAAGTACTTCATTATCGCTATGTAGCGTCACTGTCAGTAATAGTTATTCACAGTGATTTACCGTTGCCCCCGCTCTCAAAGAGATCGACAATCGTAAACTGAGCTCTGCAGTGTGGCCGGATTCTTTAATATATTTTTAATGTTTTATTTCGTCTTACGATCTGTTTGCCTCACTTTTCCAACATACAATGTGAAGTTGGTTGCGCTACATATATCACGCGTGCCTTATATTCAATCAACTGACCGCCACATGCATCGATAGTGTATCGATCTGTAGAACTACCACCTACTATTATCAGCCTACTACAACTCGGCCATCCTGACTTGAGATAGTCCTCTATCTCGTACAATTTTTAAAATAAACTTATTTGGTATATCGTGTTTACATTACAGTTTTGTATGTTTCTTACATGCTAAATACAAATTTTACTTAAAGTTATTTTTTAAGCCAATGCCTTATATTTTGGGCACTCCAAACTCCATGGTATGGATTTCGAGCTAATTGAAAACCCTCAATATCTTTAATTAAATATCTATCATTTTTCAATACTTTATCTATAACATATGGACCCTTGCTCTTTGGTATTAGTTTCCTTGCGACTCCTGCTGTACTGTCAAAATTTTTTACCATAATATAGTCTCCTATCGTATATTGATTTGGCTTTTTCTTTTTCTTATTATAATTTCTTTCATTATCTGCTTGTGCTATCAATTGATTCCGCTCACCTAATTTTCTTATATTATCTAAATTTCTTTCATGAACTGTATCTAAATACGCTGATTCCTCCAATTTTTTTTTAATTTATCACTGGTTTTTCCTTTTTGTATTAAACCAAACAACATTTTGCTAGGAAATTGTTTTGTGCTACGATGTTGCGTGTTGTTCAACGCAAATTCTACTTTTTCAACTACTACATCCCAATGTTGACAATTTTCAGAATCCGTAAGTTTTGACAACATTGGCCCTAAACTTCTATTTATCCTTTCTACCTGGCCAATAGCTTGTGGAGAGCCTGTTGCGATTTTTATATTTTTAACTTTAGCTTCTCCTAAATAGTCTTCAAATTCTGCGGACGTAAAACAACTTCCCCTGTCCGATACAATACAACTAGGCCTACTGTATGCTCGAAAATAGTCGTTTAACGCGCTAATCACTTCTTTAGTTTTATGTTTGGAAACCAATAACTTTTTCCTATAGCATCTATCATCTTGTCTCTACCAACATGTCCCAATTCATCATGGTACTTATATAACACATGATGCTCCATTTCTCCAGGTACATAAAACAATACACGATTATCATTCGTTTTTCTAAATACCACTCCATTTCTCATTTCAAATAATTTATGCTCTCCTTTTTCTAATAGTCTTCTAATATTTTGCATTTTTTTATCCTTTGTTTGGCAAATTACTAAATTAGTTTCAAAACTATTTGCTTCCGTTATCATAATACTGTCGTTAAACCTGCTTAGTGCATCCACGTGTTGCATCATCTTACCACTTCTATGAACAATGTAAAAGTCATATTCTTGTAACTCCAACGCCCACCTCGCTATTCTCGGATTAATATCTATTTTATTTAATGTGGCTGCTAACGAGTTACAATCTGTCATGATTATAAACCGTTTACCCTGTAAATATATTCTAAACCTGCGCAAAGCATATATTATTGCTAACGTCTCCAATTCAAAACTGTGATACTTTGCTTCAGTTCCCGTAGTACGTTTCGAAAAATAAAAAATCGGATGTAACTTCCCGTCTTCTTTTTTTTGCAACAACACTGCTCCATATCCTAACGCACTTGCATCACAATGCAGCTCAATGTCATTTTTATAATCATAAATTGATAGTACCGGTGCCTCTAACAGTTTCCCTTTCAAATACAGAAAACAATTTAATTCCTGTTCTTCAAATTGAAATTTTCTGTCTTTTTTTATTAGATCATACAAAGGTTTCGCAATTATAGAAAAATCTTTGATAAACCTCCTAAAATATGAACACAACCCAAACGATGTACTTCTTGAGCCTTTACTGGTGTTGGAAAATTTTTTACCCCATCTTAACCTTTGTCGTCCGCTTTAATTCCTTCTTTGATATTAAAAATCCTAAGTATTTTATTCTTTCTTGCAAAAATTCGCACTTGTCTAATCTCAACTCTAACTTATTATCCACTAACCTTTTAAATACTTCCTTCAAAATTTCTAAATGTTCTCTCATATCTTTGCTCGCTATCATTATGTCATCCATATATATTATAACCTTATTTTCTCTTATCATATCTGCAAATATACTATTTATAAACCGTTGAAATACTTGTGGGGCATTTTTCAGACCCATTGGCATTCTTAAAAACTCGAATTGTCCTAATGGAGTTACAAACGAGGTGTATTTGATTGATTCTTTACCAACAAATACATGAAAATAACCATTTTTAAATCAAGCTTTGTAAAAACAGTTTTTCCAACTAATCTGTCTAGTAAATCATCGATTAAAGGTAATGGGTAGTTATCTTTAACTATGACTTTATTAAGTCTTCTAAAATCAATGCACATTCTTAAATCACCCGACTTCTTCTTGACTAACGCAATCGGTGATGCGTAATTAGAACTACTTGGTTGAATAATATTGTCTTTAAGATATTCATCTAACATTACCTGCAATTTTTCTTTTTCTGCATATGACAACCGCCTTGGGGAACAACTAAATGATTTGGCATTTTCTACTAAAATATTCATCTCGCACTTAATATTTTGTTCATCTGGTCTTTTTGCATTGACATAAGTGCTTTCTAATAATTGTATAAATGTATTTTGCCAGTAACATTCTACTTTACTACCAATGTTGTAAATAATTTGATTACTGCTTGCATCTAAAATCTAACAATATATCTGTGTCTAAAAATTCTTCAGTATCTAACAATTTATTTTTGTCTAACAAATTTTCATTAACTAACAATTTATCACTATCTGTCTAACAATCTTTTAGTATCTAACAATTTACCTTCTAATTCTCTGTTATCTAAAATATTATTCTGCTCTAAAACAGTATCACCTAATGCTTTGCTCTCCACTAAACATTTACTCTTTAACTTTCTGTTATCTAACAACTCAATTTTTTTACAAGTTGGATCCTCAGCACACTCAACTGAAACCATATTTAAAGCACAAGGGTCAATATTTATCTCACAAACTTGCATGAAATCTCTTCCTAACACAACGTTCCACCTCATAGACTCATTTGCCACTATGTATAAATCAAAAATACTTTATTCATTTCTTTGTATATATAACATTTAGTTTTTCCAAAAATATTTAATTGGCTTTCATTTAGCCCAAAATTCTGATTATATTGCTCTTGTTGTTCCACTCCATAGGGAACTGATGCATATTTAATAAAAGAAATGGGGCTTCCTGTGTCTATGAGGCATTCTGAAATATTGTCCGCTAGAACGAGAAGAAGATACGAATGGAATGGGCGCTGAAAGGCGCGAAAGTACAGTTTTTGGAGAGCAGCGGAAAATTTTGCCAAAACCGGAATTAACTAGTAACATGATGTGGACATCTGGCGCATTTCAATTGGCAAAATAAATTTTACTGGATTTCACTGGGCAAGTTATAGTGCGAAAATGGATCACGCAATTCGAAAATGTTTGTCAATTGCATCAACTTAACGAGACGCAACGCCAAATGTTATTGGTGAGCAAACTTAAAGGAATGCCAGAGAGTGGATGCATGCCGATCCGTATCGTATAATCATGCGAACAGACGAACTACTGGAGAAATTAGTGCTGGCATTTGGCGAAAAATGTTCCAAAATGGTAATGCGTCGTAAATTTGAGGCACGTCGTTGGAATGCAGATGAAAAATTTATTAGTTATTACGAGAGCAAGGCTTGGTTGGCTCGGGATGTCGACATGGGCGAGGATGAACTACTGGATGGTTTAATTGATGGCATACCAGTAGAAAATTTGCGCATTCAGGCCAGGCTCCAGTGTTTCGATAGTCCAAAAAGGATGCTTAAGGCGTTCGCAGAGATTGGTCTTCCAGTGCAAGACAAAACTGGACAAACTGGAGTGGCCAACAGTTCTTCGCGTTGTTTCAACTGCAACTTTAAAGGACATTGGGCCAAAGACTGCCGTAAGCCAAAGAGGGAAAAAGGAACGTGCTACGGCTGTGGTTCGGGCGATCATTGGTGGCACAATGCTCAAAGAGAAATGATATGGAAAAAAATAAATACGTAAGACAAGTTAAGATATATTTTGGTATAGTTAATAGTAGACCAATTATTTCAGAATGCCTCATAGACACAGGAAGCCCCATTTCTTTTATTAAATATGCATCAGTTCCCTATGGAGTGGAACAACAAGAGCAATATAATCAGAATTTTGGGCTAAATGAAAGCCAATTAAATATTTTTGGAAAAACTAAATGTTATATATACAAAGAAATGAATAAAGTATTTTTTGATTTATACATAGTGGCAATGAGTCTATGAGGTGGAACGTTGTGTTAGGAAGAGATTTCATGCAAGTTTGTGAGATAAATATTGACCCTTGTGCTTTAAATATGGTTTCAGTTGAGTGTGCTGAGGATCCAACTTGTAAAAAAATTGAGTTGTTAGATAACAGAAAGTTAAAGAGTAAATGTTTAGTGGAGAGCAAAGCATTAGG
Organism: Scaptomyza flava; assembly: GCA_030179655.1. Classification (NCBI taxonomy): domain Eukaryota; kingdom Metazoa; phylum Arthropoda; class Insecta; order Diptera; family Drosophilidae; genus Scaptomyza; species Scaptomyza flava. The sequence continues at coordinate 78,210 of JARNME010000021.1, forward strand.
TGATACTGTTTTAGAGCAGAATAATATTTTAGATAACAGAGAATTAGAAGGTAAATTGTTAGATACTAAAAGATTGTTAGACAGATAGTGATAAATTGTTAGTTAATGAAAATTTGTTAGACAAAAATAAATTGTTAGATACTGAAGAATTTTTAGACACAGATATATTGTTAGATTATGAAAAAATTTAGAAAGTGATAAATTGTTAGATAATGAGGAATTAAACGACAGTGAACAAAAATCTTGCAAAGATGATTTTGAACAAGCTATATTGAGAATAAATATTTTAGATGCAAGCAGTAATCAAATTATTTACAACATTGGTAGTAAAGTAGAATGTTACTGGCAAAATACATTTATACAATTATTAGAAAGCACTTATGTCAATGCAAAAAGACCAGATGAACAAAATATTAAGTGCGAGATGAATATTTTAGTAGAAAATGCCAAATCATTTAGTTGTTCCCCAAGGCGGTTGTCATATGCAGAAAAAGAAAAATTGCAGGTAATGTTAGATGAATATCTTAAAGACAATATTATTCAACCAAGTAGTTCTAATTACGCATCACCGATTGCGTTAGTCAAGAAGAAGTCGGGTGATTTAAGAATGTGCATTGATTTTAGAAGACTTAATAAAGTCATAGTTAAAGATAACTACCCATTACCTTTAATCGATGATTTACTAGACAGATTAGTTGGAAAAACTGTTTTTACAAAGCTTGATTTAAAAAATGGTTATTTTCATGTATTTGTTGGTAAAGAATCAATCAAATACACCTCGTTTGTAACTCCATTAGGACAATTCGAGTTTTTAAGAATGCCAATGGGTCTGAAAAATGCCCCACAAGTATTTCAACGGTTTATAAATAGTATATTTGCAGATATGATAAGAGAAAATAAGGTTATAATATATATGGATGACATAATGATAGCGAGCAAAGATATGAGAGAACATTTAGAAATTTTGAAGGAAGTATTTAAAAGGTTAGTGGATAATAAGTTAGAGTTGAGATTAGACAAGTGCGAATTTTTGCAAGAAAGAATAAAATACTTAGGATTTTTAATATCAAAGAAGGAATTAAAGCGGACGACAAAGGTTAGATGGGGTAAAAATTTTCCAACACCAGTAAAGGCTCAAGAAGTACATCGCTTGGGTTGTGTTCATATTTTAGGAGGTTTATCAAAGATTTTTCTATAATTGCAAACCTTTGTATGATCTAATAAAAAAGACAGAAAATTTCAATTTGAAGAACAGGAATTAAATTGTTTTCTGTATTTGAAAGGGAAACTGTTAGAGGCACCGGTACTATCAATTTATGATTATAAAAATGACATTGAGCTGCATTGTGATGCAAGTGCGTTAGGATATGGAGCAGTGTTGTTGCAAAAAAAAGAAGACGGGAAGTTACATCCGATTTTTTATTTTTCGAAACGTACTACGGGAACTGAAGCAAAGTATCACAGTTTTGAATTGGAGACGTTAGCAATAATATATGCTTTGCGCAGGTTTAGAATATATTTACAGGGTAAACGGTTTATAATCATGACAGATTGTAACTCGTTAGCAGCCACATTAAATAAAATAGATATTAATCCGAGAATAGCGAGGTGGGCGTTGGAGTTACAAGAATATGACTTTTACATTGTTCATAGAAGTGGTAAGATGATGCAACACGTGGATGCACTAAGCAGGTTTAACGACAGTATTATGATAACGGAAGCAAATAGTTTTGAAACTAATTTAGTAATTTGCCAAACAAAGGATGAAAAAATGCAAAATATTAGAAGACTATTAGAAAAAGGAGAGCATAAATTATTTGAAATGAGAAATGGAGTGGTATTTAGAAAAACGAATGATAATCGTGTATTGTTTTATGTACCTGGAGAAATGGAGCATCATGTGTTATATAAGTACCATGATGAATTGGGACATGTTGGTAGAGACAAGATGATAGATGCTATAGGAAAAAGTTATTGGTTTCCAAACATCAAATTTAAAGCTGTACAACATATTGAGAATTGTTTAAAGCGTATAGCGTTTTCACCTAAGGCAGGACAAGGAGAAGGTTTCTTACACAGCATACCAAAAGGCAATCAACCGTTTGAAATAATACATATTGATCATTATGGTCCAGTAGACAAAGGTAGAGCGAAAAATATATATTTGTAGTAGTGGATGCATTTACGAAATTTGTGAGGTTGTACACGACCAAACAACAAATACTAAAGAAGTGATTAGCGCGTTAAACGACTAATTTCGAGCATACAGTAGGCCTAGTTGTATTGTATCGGACAGGGGAAGTGGTTTTACGTCCGCAGAATTTGAAGACTATTTAGGAGAAGCTAAAGTTAAAATATAAAAATCGCAACAGGCTCTCCACAAGCTAATGGCCAGGTAGAAAGGATAAATAGAAGTTTAGGGCCAATGTTGTCAAAACTTACGGATTCTGAAAATTGTCAACATTGGGATGTAGTAGTTGAAAAAGTAGAATTTGCGTTGAACAACACGCAACATCGTAGCACAAAACAATTTCCTAGCAAAATGTTGTTTGGTTTAATACAAAAAGGAAAAACCAGTGATAAATTAAAAAAAAATTGGAGGAATCAGCGTATTTAGATACAGTTAATGAAAGAAATTTAGATAATATAAGAAAATTAGGTGAGCGGAATCAATTGATAGCACAAGCAGATAATGAAAGAAATTATAATAAGAAAAAGAAAAGCCAAATCAATATACGATAGGAGACTATATTATGGTAAAAATTTTGACAGTACAGCAGGAGTCGCAAGGAAACTAATACCAAAGAGCAAGGGTCCATATGTTATAGATAAAGTATTGAAAAATGATAGATATTTAATTAAAGATATTGAGGGTTTTCAATTAGCTCGAAATCCATACCATGGAGTTTGGAGTGCCCAAAATATAAGGCATTGGCTTAAAAAATAACTTTAAGTAAAATTTGTATTTAGCATGTAAGAAACATACAAAACTGTAATGTAAACACGATATACCAAATAAGTTTATTTTAAAAATTGTACGAGATAGAGGACTATCTCAAGTCAGGATGGCCGAGTTGTAGTAGGCTGATAATAGTAGGTGGTAGTTCTACAGATCGATACACTATCGATGAACGTGGCGGTCAGTTGATTGAATATAAGGCACGCGTGATATATGTAGCGCAACCAACTTCACATTGTATGTTGGAAAAGTGAGGCAAAGAGATCGTAAGACGAAATAAAACATTAAAATATATTAAAGAATCCGGCCACACTGCAGAGCTCAGTTTACGATTGTCGATCTCTTTGAGAGCGGGGGCAACGGTAAATCACTGTGAATAACTATTACTGACAGTGACGCTACATAGCGATAATGAAGTACTTTATTACTTTTATATTGTGTGAGAAACCAAGCGATTTGCATTTATTCCATAGGTTTTATATAATCCGTAATTAACTTCTTATTAATTTTATTTAACTAAAATTTTTATGTAAATTCTTTGTCAGTTTCCAGTCTCACATATGTATAATAACATGTGGTTTTAATTTAAAGTGATATTTTTGTATTGTATGTATTTTTGTGTTTATGAAAATTTCTAAAAAAAATAAAATAAACATTTGGTATTCAGCATTTGCTCATAGTTTGCTTGATAACAATTGAAAAATTACTTAAATTTTTTTATAAAACTAAAAATTATTAAAAATATAATGGAATTTAAATTCAGGATTTCTTCACAGCCTTAATAGTTCAGATACTTAAAAATAAATTAAATTAATATGTTTTTCAGAACAAAAATAAAAAATGTGTTATTTTTTATCATCAGCATTTGCTCATAGTTTGCTTGATAACAATTGAAAAATTACTTAAATTTTTTATAAAACTAAAATTATTAAAATATAATGGAATTTAAATTCAGGATTTCTTCACAGCCTGTTTTTCAGAACTAAATAGTTCAGAAACTTCAAAAATAAATTAAATTATGTAATATGTTTTTCAGAACAAAAATAAAAAATGTGTTATTTTGAATTAGAATTTCATAAAACTCATTCTTCAGAAACACTAAACTTAACTGGCTATTTCGCTTTCTTAGGACTGGAAACTTTTTAAAACTAAAAAAAACAGTAAACAGAGTTAAGGTTTTGTTGTTTTGGCTTGTTTCTTTTCCGGGTCCTGTTCTATTTGCGGCTTCTGTTCCTTTTCCTGATCCCATTCCTTTTCCTGCTCCTGATCCATTTCCTGCTCCTGTTCCTCATGCTCGTCGGATGTGGTTTCTATGTCATCAGTGCAAATGTTCAAAGTCAGTTTTTCCAATTTGCCCAAAATGTTGTCGTAGATAAGAGGATCGTGTAGCTTATGCGGCAATATGGCCAGTTTTGCCAGGTACTTCATCTGACCATTGCACTGTGTTGAATTTGACCCGTTTCCGTGGCCAAAACTCATTTTTCGCGAGTATTCAAATTTCCGTTTTCTCAACGTTACCATGTTAAGAAATGATAAAAACGCAATGTTACATACCTAAAATGTCAACTTAACAGTTTAGTATTAAAATAACAGCTGTTAAAGTCAGCTGTTGCTAGCGAACAACACGTGCTGTCTTAAAGGTTAACTTTGCGGTGCTATTTGAATTTGGCATATCTCTGAAAAAAATCATTAAATAATCAAATTCAAAATGAATATTAATTCTTCAGGTTAGTACTATGTGTTGACACTAATATGTTGCGTGTTTCGTTCGTATTTTTCTAACAATTTGTATATTTAGCAAGTGGTGTCCCCTAGTCACTTTTGGAAAGAAAGTTGAACTTTGCCAAGAGTTTAAAAACAAATTTCAAATTATTTCAGTGAGTGTCTATATACATGTTGTAGAGTTGTCAATTCTGAATTCAGAACTAGTAACCACATTGTGCGCTTTTGCGCCTTTTTGCGTTATTTGATTTATTAGATAGCAAATTCTTAATCAGCAATGCAGATCTGCTAGAAGTGTGGCGTAAACAAAGGAGCTTTTGTGAGAAACAAAATGCTATATACACTTTTATTAGTGACAAAATTGATGGCAGCGTTTTGGAAGAAAATCATCGTTATTTAAAAGATAAAATCCGAAATTTTTCTGCAAATTTATCGCGAAATTGGCAAAAATGCTGTAGGAAGGTGGAAAGGTTCAAAAAGACATATTCAAATTGGATGGAAGGTTATATGGTACAGCCTTTGCGATCTTCCGCAGAAGAGGCATTGGCTTTGATTCTGGATCAAGGTTTCACAACTGAACAATATTGCGCAATTCGAGAGGATGCAAAATGCAGGAAAGCTGATATATATCCCAATTATCATGATGTAAGTCAAAAGAAAAAGGACTGCCGACCAGCCAATACTATTGTAGCGGACACCGTAGCAAAAGTTTCTTTGCAAGACCTATTGAATCACACAACAAGTCGAATAGTGGATTATCAAAAAGAGGCTATTGCAACGGCACTGAACATCCAGCAGTCTGACTTTTTATCTGCCGAATTGATATTGAGTTATGGCTTTGATGGCAGCACGGGACAAGCTAACTATAATCAGGCTTACACTAACGGCCAGTCCCAAGATGCAGACTCTTCACTGTTTGCCACGACAGTTATGCCTCTTCGTCTGATCGATGCGTCCGGCAATATATTGTGGAATAATCAAACTCCGCAGAGTATACGTTTTTGCAGACTGTTAAAATTGGAGTTTGTTAAAGAATCCATAGAAGTTATTAAAGATGAGAACAAACGTATGGAAAGTGAAATCAGTGCATTAAATTCTATTAAAGTATATCTCAATGAAAGGCAATGTATATATGTTAGGTTTAGCTTGTATTTGACTGTAATTGATGGCAAAGTGCTTAATGCCCTAACAAATACGAAATCTTACCAAGCTTGCCCAATCTGCAATGCGACACCTAAAGATTTTTTTGGTAACAAAAATTTTAAGTGCATTAAATTTGTTCCCATTCTCGACAATCTAAAATACGGTTTAAGTCCATTACATTGTTGGATTAGGTTTTTTGAATTTGTACTTCATGCTGGGTATAAAATGGCGATTCTCAAGCCAAGAAGATAAAAGCATTGTGTTGCAAAAAAAAAAAAATATTCAGCAAATGTTTTGGGAAAAGATGTCCCTGAAAGTTGACCAACCAAAACAAGGAGGATTCGGAAGCACAAATGTTGGAAATACAGCACGCCGTGCATTCAGCGAATATGAAGCTTTCGCAGAAATAACTGGCGTCGATACACAGCTTATTTTAAACATGAGGAATATACTTATATCGTTATCCTGTCAGCTGCCAATAAATGCCGAAAAATTTGAAGAACTTTGCCATCAAACTGGTCACCTAATAATTGACAAATATCCATGGCTACCAATGACAGCGACGGTCCACAAGATTCTTGTCCACTCAAGAGTTATATTGGAAAACACTGTTCTTCCAGTCGGTTATTTTGGTGAAGAAGCAGCTGAATCCAGAAATAAAATATATAAATCCGACAGACTACACCATGCAAGGAAAAACAGCCGAATTAACAACCTTACAGACGTTTTTCACAGAGCAATGGATACTTCCGACCCCATAATGTCATCCTTAAATTTAAAAAGGCGGATCCAAAAACATAAGAGACTTGCTTTGCCAGTAGAAGTCATCCAGCTGTTGGCTTGTGAAGTTGAATCTGCAGATGAGTCTGCAAATGATATCGACGCAAGGGAAGACGACAATACATATTTTTTTATAATAATAATGAAATTGATGAAGTTGAAAATGAATACATAAAATAATACAACAAAAAAAAACTTTATAATTGCTTTAAATTTTCGTTTTTTTCCGATTTCTGTGGGCGGAGGGGGGCGTTGACACGCCCACTTTTCTAAAATACCTTCCTATAGTCATAACCATCATTATACAAGAAACCTGCAGTGAAAAATCTTGTTAATTTCAAAAATTTTAATTTTGGCCACGAAAACGGGTCAAATTCAACATAGTGCATTGGTCAATGGGCGTGCAGTAAAGTTGCGTACCGAATCCCAGATCTTGGCAGGCCAGCGCCGTCGGCCTTAAGTCAAAGGTTAAGGTAATTACATCATGCAACGAAAAATGAGTCTTACTTTGACGAGTCAAACACCAAGACACGAACGTGTAGCAAACTCCATTAACTCGTACTTTTAACTGATGGTACAAAATATCGCATATGCGATGGCTATAGTGCATAATTTTTCTTGGAGACTCCGATACCAACAGCTCTTTCAGGTCAGAGGTCAGAGAAACTGGGCTTTGCCACAACCGAAATAATCATCTGGTCGCGTATATCGTCCAGTGCTTTGTGATAGTTTTCATCCGTTTGCTGAATAACAATGATGCGCTTCAGCTTGCTGTTTAGCGATGCCACTTCATGGGGCAGAAGTGGAGAACCTATGATAACTTTTCCTCCTACTGCCGAAGCAAAAGATGATTCGCTTCCAGTGTCGTCTTCTGCCAATGCGTTTCTCATTTTGCCTATGGGTAAAATAAATATAAAAAAAATAATTATTTATTATTTTTGCTCTGAAAATACATATGGGCAATTCTCTGGTGTCGTTCGTGACGGTCGTACGCATTGCAAGTAGTAAAAAGGTCAAAATAAGACGCATTTCCAAAATTCCTTTTTCACTATACACTTGCTCCTCGCTTAGCACGGGTATTACGTTCCTAGAAAACCTCGAGTTAAGCGAAATCGTGTTAAGCAATACATAGATTCAGTACAAAACAAGGGGTTACGTTCCTGAAATTCAAATTTGCCATCAAATTTTTTTTTTAATTTTAAAATTTGGTCTTTCTATATTTAAACCTCACATATTTGTTAAAAATTAACGAAAAGTGCTTTAAAGTGAAAATTCAAATTCTTTTTCAAATAATTTTCTACTTCAGGAACAAAACAATTTAAGAACCAGTTTTTAAATAATTCTGCAGTTACCCAAGCTTTGGAATTTGCTTTCCAGTAAACTGGTAAATTGCTCTTGTCTGTCCCTTTAAAAGCACGAATTCAAAGACTTATACACAAGCATTGGCTTTACTTGAAAGTCGCCTGATGCATTACTACACAGCAAAAGTGTAAATCGATCTTTTTGTGCCTTAAAGCCGGTAGCTTTGATAAAAAAGTTAGACTTGGCATTTTTTTTCCAGCTAAGTCCAGTTTCATCAGCATTGAAAACAATTAACCCCCGAATTTCTTCTAGGTATGTGGTAGCAACTCCATTATTGGCCGATGCCGCTTCGCCTTTAAATTTGATGCTATGAATGGAGAACCGTTTTTTCAATTTCTCGAACCGTCCATTACTAGCAGCGAAATCTATGCTCGAAAAAGGCACTCCATTTTGCTTGAGCAGTTCCTAAATCCTGAGTGCCTTTTCTTAATGATCCGCTGGCTTAAAGGGATATTTTTTCGTAGCTATCGTCAATCCAAATGCTAAGTGCTCTTTCCATTTGCTCCAAAATGGGTGCACGTGCTCTAATGGTAAATTTTGTAGATATAGATGACCCAATCTTTCCTGCTTCCATTTTATTTTATTTTTTTTTTTATATGCTTCTTGCAATTTCCGTGGCAGTTTGCTTATTGTCTAAGCGGTTAATAATTTGTATTTTTCTTTCTATGGAAATGACTTTTCGTTTTAAAGAAGCTCTGTTCTTTCTTTCTGCCATTGTAAAAGCTGAAATTTATTTATTTATTTTTTGATTTAATCAAGCTGTACCACATTTTTACTTACTTTTAATCTTTGATTTTTTATTTGCGCGTCTGCAAAGCAAAGCTCAAGATTTTTTCACTAACTAGAACACTCTTACAGCTCAAAGGTGGGACTCCGATTTTTCTACAAGCACCCATGCGTGTATGTGGTATATCCCAGCAAGCATATCTCATCGCGAAGGAGTCGCAGGCGATCCCCCTAGGCGATGAATTTTATCGCGGATGATCATCGCTTTCTGATCGCAGACGACGCAGCTGGGTATGAAAATATACCCTAAGGCGATATCTTCCAAACGGCTCCCTAGCGAGTCTTCTCGCTTGCTATTTGTTTGGAAGATATAGCAGAAGGGTATATTTTTAAATCTGTTGATGATCATAACTTTACCAGATTCCTTGAATGCGAGAGAAATATTATGTTTTTATAGTATGTACATATTATGTTTATGTGTATAACTTTAAATTAATACCTTTGCCGCGACTCGAAACTGAGACCTCACGATTACCACGCGGACGCCATAGCCATTGCGCTGCTACCGATCATGTCATACACGCAGTTAAATTTTTTTATCTTCACTGAAACACTTATTAGCTCGTTGTCTGTTTGTTTTGAAATAACGGAACCGTCCGTGCAAAAATCAGTAAGTCATCTTCCTGGCGAATCGCAGAAGAGTCGCATAGGAAGTTTTTTATCAAATCAAAAACAAGTGGAAACGTTGCAGTCGGACGCAACAGTATTTTTTCTAAATTTGTAACTTCTGTAACTTATATTATACATAATTATATAAAATAAAACTAACCTAACTTCGCCGCTCGAATTTGCTCCCGATTAATAATTTCCATCGGTATCCAGGGAACACCACGTGGAGGCCATCACGACTGTAATGGGGCTCTTATATAACTTTAAGAGCCTTCGAGTCGACTTGAAATAATTTATCAAAAATCATTTCAATGTTCTTAAAATGTACTTAAAATTACCTTAATTTTTTTTTTAATTTTTGCGACAAATAAATACATATGTGAAAAATAATATAAATAAATACGTAATGCTTAAAACAAAATAAATAAATAAAAAATAAAAATATTTAAATAAATAAAATAAAAATATATGAATAAATAAAATATCAAACATAAATATTAAAACAAACAAAAACAATTACTCTTCAATCAATAAGCTATCAAGGTTTACCGAAATCCCGCTATGATGGCTATATATTGTTTCATAAGTTAGCGCTCTGACCCACCATTAGAAATATTTGAAAATGCCCAGTCAATATGGGTATCGGACTTGGTGGTTGGTAAATTTAAATCGAGAAGTGAATTATAATTTATTGAGCGTAAAAAGTAATAAATCCTACTGCTACTACCTGAATGAGCTCGCAGACATAAGTTAAAGTCCCCCAAAACTAAGGTATTGCTTCTTAAAAAAGTGAATTGATTGAATAAGTTCTCAAATTCTGTTTCAAATTTGCGTAATGGATAAGACGGACTTTTGTACACTACCAGAACCGCCAAGGACTTATATTTAAACAACGCGTACTCAAAGACATGTGAACACGAAAAATTCTGACCCGTCGAAGAAAAACTTACGTGATGGTATAATTCATTTTTAATAAAAACAATAATTCCTCTTTTTGGTCGATTTCTTGGGTTCGGTGTGCAATCTAGTCGCACGACTGTTGAAAAGTCATTTAGATCATATGTTTCGTGTGAGTATGTGGAAGCCTCAACAAAACATAGAATAGAAGATTGTAACATTAGTTGATCGGACGAAATATCACTAAAATGGCAATGCAGACTTTCCGTATTATGGAAAATTAATTTAAATTCAGAAGAGTTAAGTATAATATCGAAATGCGTCTTAAGAAGTTTTTCGGAGCGTAAAGTTTGAAGTTCCTGATTTACAGCCGAGCCTGCATCAGGTTTTGGTGGATAAAATTCACCGATTATGTACAAACCAGACGCATTGGGTGCTCTACTACATGCCACATATAATGCTTCTCGGCGCATTTTGCTACAAGTGTGGACAACCACTTTGTTATATGTTGCACCCTGACTCTTATAAATAGTAATAGCTTCTGCAGGTACTACAGGAAATTGTTCGCGGTCAATAGTTATTTGCTCGTTGGAATGGTATTTAAAGTGGTTCCAAGAAGTTTCTTGACGATGTGAGCACTTAGCTCGAGCATTAACTCCTACACTTTCTTCTAAAAACTTTTACCACAAAATTGATGGTGTGGCTGATCTGAATCCTACTTCCATTAAAGTTCCTGTTGCTCCGTTAACTAATCCATCAGCAGTGTCTACATTAACCGTCACCATATACTTTGCTGTGGTTTTCAAAATGAGAGAATAGGGTAATCCCTGCGTTTGGGAAGTTTTAAAATCCTGAACAGACTCAAGAATTCGACTCTTGGCGGAGTCATTTAAGTGTGCGGCTTTTACAAAATCTCTAGCATTGGAAATATATTGGTCAGTTGTAATTGAGTTAAGCTTTGTTGTATTGAAACTATTAACTTCGGCGTTGGTTTCAAAAGATGAATGACATCATCTGGAACTTGGTGAATTCTACAAATCCTGCTTTTAAATAAATCTACGTCCTCTGTCGACATTTGACCAGATGCCATGTTGTTGAGAGCTATTGCGAAAGGTTGATCATTTCGCTGCCGCATTATCTCTGTAAGTTCAAAAACTTGAAGCATCCCCAAAGAGAAGACCCAAATAAGGCACTATAAGGGTTATGCGACTCGGAAGTAGATTGAAATATCCATCTATCTCCTATCGGACGTAGTTGTCTAAGATCGCCGAAAACGATCACTGAAATTCCTCCAAATGCAGATTCACGGTTGTTAAAAATTTGCTTAAGACGGGAGTCTATAAACGAAAATATCTTTGATCCTGCCATGAGATCTCATCTATGATTAAAACTTTAAGATCAATTAGAATTGATCGACGACTATAAAGCAAATCTGCACCCAATTCTTTAAAAGCGGACCCAGACTGGTTAATGGGAAGAGAAAACATAGTATGAAGTGTGGAACCATTGATTCCAAAAGCAGCTTTACCAGTTTTGCCGAAGTTAGATCACATCCAGGTTTACTATTATAAAATGAAGTTAAGGACTGGTAAAGTGCTGATATAAGACGACTCTTCCCAACGCCAGCGCCCCCACCAACAAACTCATGGAAAACGTTCTTCATATTAGCGTTATGAAGAACGTGAGAAAAAAAAGTTTTTTGCTTTAAATTTAATGATTTTACGAGATCTGCCAAATTTTCTGAGGAAATGAGTGGAGGAAGCTTAATAAGCCGGACGTTATCTGTTTCTTCAGAGGGGCTATCATTGGCATTCACATTTAGGACATTCAATTGAGAACTTATTTCTGGGAAAGCTAGAACTCTAAATTCTTCATCAAGAACCACTTGATTTTCTATATTTTCTTCCATATCTTCACCCTCTACAGCATCCCTAAGCGCGTCTTCTAGCATAGTTGGTCTTTCTCTAAATACGTCATAGTTGTCACGTTCGATATTTATACGGCTCTCATGTTCCCAGTAGTATGCCTCACAATTCCTGTCAACTAAATCGCATTGCTCTTGCCTCCAATGTGAAAATAACATCACTAACTCTCTAAAGTGGTTTTGTCTATCCTTGTGAAGGCTAAAATTCCTATATCTAATTATGCGTGACTTAGACCTTCTTTTCATAAAACCACTTCCATCTAAAAGCGGAAAAGATTCGGAACCCACTACCTCATTTTCTTCGTCATCGTCGCTATCAATATTATGGCGGGACACTCTACAAATTTTGCTATAATTATAGTTTGCGGCAAAATCAGCTAAGGAAATATTTTCTAGATCATAAGGCCGCTGTACATAACGATCTAACAGACCAACAGTGAAAATATCTGTGGAATTTTGGGCTAAATTTTGAAGTTGTTGCTTGGGCTGAAGCATTCTAACTCTATTTTCGGGAAGTACTGTGTTGATATAAACATCACCATTACTGGTCTCGGACATACGCAACCCCATACAACAGTACACGGCTTCCTGAGCGGAAATCTCAGTGCCAGAAATGAATTTATGCCCAATGTGTTGCAACTTTTGCTTTGTTGTGTAATTGTGGCGCTGTTTAATTTCATCCACGGCATCGCGCATTAATTTAGAAATCCCTCTCTGTGATTTATTAATATAATTAATAACATAACTGCAACATGCATAAGGATCTAAAATAAACTGAATGTCTTTATTTGACTAGCTAACTCACGCTGCTGATTTACATTTTCCAGAATGTTCCGGTTGCTGCGCAGTTGTATTTGTTCAAATTGCTTTTGTACTTGCTGAATTTGTTCGCGCACATCCTCCAATATTTTCTGACTCTCAGAAATTTCTCTTTGCTGTTGCGAAACTGCACCCTCGCCGTCCGACTGCTGATCTGCACGTTCTGGCTCAATGTCAGGCCCATCGCCGCGGTCTGCCATCGGTACTGCGCAAATACTTGCAAAGAGCTCAGCCTTCGAGCCGTTCGTGGGCAATCCCAACACTTTTAACCAATTTTTAAGTTGAATCACGGAAAAATCATTTATTTGTATGTCCTTGGCGTCTTTATCCCACTTCTGAATATTGTGGCCGGATTCTTTAATATATTTTAATGTTTTATTTCGTCTTACGATCTCTTTGCCTCACACACACATACTATCATTGGCATAAAACAGCGCTTGCTGCTGCTCACAAAGAAAGGGTGGAATAGACTTCATATGAACTTTGTGCAGTTGTACAGCAAAACATGAGATACTTCAATATAATGTCTGTTTTATATGCTTATATATGTACATATATTTGGCAATAAGTTTGGGCTTTCACAGCTTATAACACAAGTTGTATATAAATAAATTAACTAACACTTAAACACACGTATTTTGTCTTTGTATACTTGAATTAATTAATTAATATATTAAAATTATATATATGTAACACTCTTAATTATTTATTTAAATATCTAGGATGGTTAATAGTTTAATCGATTCTTTTCGGCAGCTGTTACATATACATGTTGTCAGCGTAAGGTTAACCGGAAAAGAGACAGAGGCAAGATCAGTGTGGCCGAACCACACTTTCTGATAAATCTTAATACTAACATCGATACCTTAATACTAGCTTACAATATATTGGTATGCACGAGCATAACATAACATAAACAATCGATAGAAATTAAATATAAATGTTGCACAAAATAAATACTTTACAGCTCGGCCGTCCTGACAGGGAATCGACCTCGATTCCACCTACTCTAGATCATAGAGGGCTTGAAATCTTACCAAACGGCGGGTGTTGCCTGCGGTCAGACATCAAAAGCACAATTTTAAACAGACGTGAGCCACAATTTTAGTTTAGAGGACTCCAGCACACCATCATACGGAAGCTGTGTGAGCTGGGAGCCTTCAACATCTCGGATGACATAACGATCATTCGGAAGTTTCTTGTGGATGACATAGGGACCGCGGTATCGCTTAATGAGTTTTTTGTTTATGCCGGCCGTCGTATCAACATTCTTGATGACGATGAAATCACCTTCTTCAAATTAACGGCAGGGCGATGATATTTGCTAAAGTACTCTGTGTTATACTCTTGAGATTTGACAATGTTCTGCAGGGCAATCTTACGGGTGTCTACTAAGGGCACTTCACTAATAAGCCTATCATCTAAACGCTCAGTTAACTCATCTATAACAGCACCGCGCTGTTCGACACCATAAAGGAGGACGGAGGGTGCAAATTTAGTTGTGGAGTGGATTGAATTATTCAAGGCGAACTCAATTTTCGGAAGTTGCTTCACCCAATCGGCATGATCCGATGGCTCGGCCAATTTAGCAATCATGGGACTTAAGACACGATTGACACGTTCCACTTGCCCATTAGCACGGGGGAGGCAGAGCATTCTGGACATGGATTATATGGTGGGACTGCAGAAAATCAGCGAATTCGGCGGAAGTGAAGCACGTACCTCGATCGCTAACAATTCGGCGAGGTCGACTATAGTTGGGGAAATACTGCGTCTCTAAAGTGTGACATACTTCTCGGGAATTAGTTGTAGCGGCAGGGTACAATTTGACAAATTTCGTAAAGGCATCAATGACGACAAGAAGATATTTTTTTCTAGACGGCGTGGACGGAAGGGGTCCTAAGTGGTCAATATGAAGAGTATCAAATGGCAGAGGGGTTTTCGGAATACTATGCAGGGTAGCATTACCATTATTAGCGGAAGGGGAATAGTAAATACATTTGAGGCAGTTTTTAATAAAGTTGTTAACGTAAGATTTCATATACGGAACCCCAAAATGCTTTTTAATCTGTGTACAACACTTTTCAGTGGCCAGATGGCCTAGCTTCTCATGCACTGTTCGTATGACACTGTTAATCATTTCGGCAGGGACATTAAGCTGAGGGACATCAGTCGGTGATTGGCAATACACGACACCATCTTGCAGCTCAAAACCAGCAACCTCTTGGTTCTCCAGGACACTCCGAAGTTTGACAATTTCTGGATCACGGTTTTGCGTCAGTTGTAGTAGGAAATCCAGGTTCACATCATCCACATATGCAGACGTGTCAACATGCGGCATACAAATACCGGACCGATGTACAATGGTATAGTTATAATTTTCTAAAAGTAATGCCCAGCGGCCAATTTTCGCGGAAGATCCACCATTTTTAAGGGTTAACGCTAATGAATTACAATCTGTTATTATCTTAAACGGAATGAACTTCAGGTATGTCTCAAACGCTTTAAGGCGTATACAATAGCCAGGGTTTCCAATTCATAACTATGCAATTTGGATTCTGGGATGGAAGCGGTCTTCGAAAAATAACACACAGGATGAAATTTATCATCAGTTTTTTTCTGCAGGAGCATCGCTCCAAAACCGGCGGAACTAGCATCACAATGTAATTCAGTTTCAGACTTCGGGTTATAAATAGACAGCACCGGTGACTCGATCAGTTTGGACTGCAGTGTTCGGAATGATTTAAGACACTCATCAGAAAAAACGTAAGAGGCATCTTTTTTCAGCAGGCGCGACATCGGATAAGCAATTTTGGCAAAGTTGGGTACAAAGCGGCGGAAGTAAGAATAGAGACCCAAATAGCGTTCCAATTCTTTCCTATCCCGGGGTTCCGTCAGACTTTTTATAGCTTGAAGGTGACCTGGTTTCGGGGTGATACCAGAAGAGTTTGCTAAATACCCCAAATACTCCAACTCTTTGTGCGCAAAACGACACTTAGACAATTTAAGGCGTAACCCATTCACTCGTAAGGTATAAAGTGCCTCTTTCAACACTTGCAGATGGGTTTTAAAATCACTCGACGCGATCAATATGTCGTCCATATAAATCACTAATTGACCTCTATTGATCAAGTCCTTCAGCACAAAGTATACAAATCTAGCAAAACTGGAGGACAATTACATAAGCCAAACGGCATGCGTACGTACTCAAATTGACCATCAGGTGTTACAAAGGCTGGGTATTTAATCGAATCAGGATACATTTTGACATGGTGAAATCCACTTTCTAAATCTAGTAAAGTGAAGTACGATTTACCCCCCAGATGTTCAACACAATCCTCTAACAGCGGAATTGGAAAGTGGTCACGGACAGTTATTTTATTCAGCGGGCGATAATCAACACACTTCCTTAAGGTATTATCTTTTTTTCTAACGGGCACTATAGCGGAAGCGTAAGGGGAACTACTATGACGGATAATGCCGGCAGTTAATAAGTCATCACATATTTGGCGCACTTCGTTACGCTCGTGATGTGATAATCGGCGGGGTCGGCAGAAAATAGGGGTCTGACTTGTCAATTCGATTTTCATTTCGTAATTGGTCGGTATAATCAGTTCGGAAGGGACATCAACATAGGAGGCGGAAATAACAGACTGCAACTTTGTAGATTGTTCTAACGGCAGAGTAGGCTCTATATTAAACTCATTTTCACTAACAGCAGGTAACTCGATTGCATTAATGGCTGCTAGGGCATCACTCAACGAATACTCAGACATGACGGAACACTCTATTTCAGTGGTACACGACTGTGATTTGGCAGGTATAAACTCATTTTCATTAAGCGACCGGGTTGACTCATTTTTGGTCATTGTGCGTTTGACATCTTTCCTAAACAAATCAAGTGAATTAAGACAGCAGTGAGTTTCTTGTTACAATTCATTTTATATTTATCTAACTTCGTTAATTTACTTTTTGTATAAGACACTTTTATTTTACATAATTTCAAATTTGTTTTAACAAAAAGTCTCTACCCAAGATCATAGGCAAATTTGTGGCACTGCTAGGCAGTACATCAAATTGATGGAATACTGTTTGTTGGAATATTCTAATTTCACACTGAATTTTTCCTAAAGACGTAAGTTGGTCGTTACCTAGACCACGGCAGTTCAGCAGGGTTGGCTTCAGGCTATATGAAGATGGCACTTCTGATTGCCGAATGAAACTTCTAGGACTACCCGAGTCGAGAAGGGAAAAAATATTCGTAAACTCACTGCTTTTCACTTGATTTGACATAAGGGCAACACTCACCATTTGTAGATGATCTACTTTATCTATCAAGGCGTCTCCGCAATAGGGAAGAGTGACTGCGTCGGCAGCGGCGGCGTTGGTGGCACCGGAAGTTCCAATCTTGGACGGGCAGTTCTTGTATATATGGTCCAGTTTGCCGCATTTAAAGCAGGAATTCGCTGGTCTGATTGGCTTCGGGCACTGGGACTTATAGTGTCCAGATCCAAAACAATTAAAGCACCGCACATCCTTACAGCAGGGAAGGCATTCGTGGACGGAAGGGAAACACTTGTAGCGGCAGGTTGTCGAGGCAGAGGCTGGTTCACGGCAGCCACTTGTATGTCTAGATTCAACGACACTGCAAGCTGGGTTATCGCTAGAACAGCAGACGGCGGGGCAGCAGCTTGAACAGTTGATGGTAAGCTTAGCACTTAGTCAGCGGACAGCAAGGCGGCAGCGGGAGCAGTTAACAGCGGGGTTCACGTTGGAACAGCAGACATAAGCAGAAGCAGTTGACGGCGGGTCATCAGCAGAAGCAGTTGACGGCGGCGTTAACGTTGGAACAGCAGAAGCAGTTGACTGCAAGGTTGACACTGGAACAGCAGACAGCGAGGCGGCATCAGAAGCGGTTGGCGGCAGAGATGACGCTAGAACAGCAAACAGCGAGGCATCAGCAGAAGCAGTTGACTGCAAGGTTGACACTGGAGCAGACAGCGGGCCAGCAACAGGCGCAGTGGGCAGCGGGGTTACCGCTTGGACAGCAGGCAGCATGGCGGCAGCCGGAACAGTTGACAGCAAAAGTGGTTCGGCATTAGCAGACAGTGAGGCGGCAGCAGCAGCGGTTGACGTCAGAATTGTTTCGAAAACGGCAGACAGCGGGGTGGCAGCAAGAACGGTTGACGGCAGGGTTGCTGGTGGCGCAGCAGACACAAGTGCAGCAGCGGAAGAAGTCGACGGCAGAATTGGCGCTAAAACGGCAGACAGCGGGGCGGCAGCAGAATCGGTTGACGGCAGAATTGTTTCGGAAACAGCACACAGCGGGGCGGCAGCAAGAACGGTCGACGGCAGGGTTGCTGTTGGCACAGCAGACACAAGTGCAGCAACGGAAGAAGTCGACGGCGGAATTGGCGCTTAAACGGCAGACAGCGGGGCGGCAGCAGGATCGGTTGACGGCAGAATTGTTGCTGAAACAGCAGACAGCGGGGCGGCAGCAGGATCGGTTGACGGCAGAATTGTTGCTGAAACAGCAGACAGCAGGGCGGCAGCAGGATCGGTTGACGGCAGAATTGTTGCTGAAACAGCAGACAGCGGGGCGGCAGAAAGAGCGGTGGACGGCAGATTTGGCGCTGAAACAGAAGACGGCGGTGTTGCTGATGGCACAGCAGACAATGGGGCGGCAGTGGAAGAGGTTGATGGCAGAATTGTTGCTGAAACGGCAGTCAACTGGGCGGCAGCGGAATTCGTCGACGGCAGCGTTGACACTTGAGCAGCAGATTTTGCGGCAGCAGCAGGCGCAGGGGGCGCTGGGACAGCAGGTGGCGAGGCGGCAGCAGATTTGTCACCTCTGATACTAATTTGCGTATCTGCACAAGGTTCGCTAGCGGCGGCACTGTAACGTTATTTGCCTTCAGCAAATTTAACATCTCTTCCTTATTCAAGCCCATCTTTGTTGATTGGGCGTTAAATACAGGTTGGGCGTTGGGCGTATCCCACTTCTGAGTTGTAACACTCTTAATTATTTATTTAAATATCTAGGATGGTTAATAGTTTAATCGATTCTTTTCGGCAGCTGTTACATATACATGTTGTCAGCGTAAGGTTAACCGGAAAAGAGACAGAGGCAAGATCAGTGTGGCCGAACCACACTTTCTGATAAATCTTAATACTAACATCGATACCTTAATACTAGCTTACAATATATCGGTATGCACGAGCATAACATAACATAAACAATCGATAGAAATTAAATATAAATGTTGCACAAAATAAATACTTTACATTTTTTTTTGCTGACGATAACTGAATATTGTGACAAGGGGTATTTTTACTTTGTTCTATTTGTGAGTCTCATCTACGGCAAGCCAGCACGTTGCTTGTTTTGGTTTAGCTCCGCTTTGCGTTCAGTGGCCTGTGCATTAAAGGATAGGCGGCGGGCCAGCGGAGAGCAAGAACAGAACGGTAAAATGTGTAAGTAAGCCTATGCATGTGCGTTTGCTTCATTGTTGCTGGGCCTGCTCGTTTAGATTTTTGTTAGTTTTTCTTTTTACGTTTTTTTCGACAAATACACTATTCACTAGGCAAATAATACAAAAATATGCACCAAATTTAATCTAAATATTTGCTGTTTAAGGTTTGCCGAAATTCATAATATTGGAAAAAGGTCTCTGAATTCCATGGCAAATACATTTACATATGCACATGTAGATAAACAGGGACGCACACACAATCTTACGAGAACTAGCTTAAACAAAATACATATCAAAAATGATAACAAAGCCCAGGCCCACCAAAACTGCGTGGCTACGACGAGCCAGCACTTGTTGTTGTTGCGATTTGCCTATTCTCGAATGGCAGACGCACATGCATACACACAAAATTACACGCATAGAAGAATTGACTAAGTTACTGATTTTCTGTACTTATATTTTTTGATTTGATAAAAGTCTTCCTATGCGACTCTTCTGCGATTCGCCAGGAAGATGACTTACTGATTTTTGCATGGATGGTTCCGTTATTTCAAAACAAACAGACAACGAGCTAATAAGTGTTTCAGTGAAGATAAAAAATTTAACTGCGTCTATGACATGATCGGTAGCAGCGCAATGGCTATGGCGTCCGCGTGGTAATCGTAAGTCTCAGTTTCGAGTCGCGGCAAAGGTATTAATTTAAAGTTATACACATAAACATAATATGTACATACATAAAAACATAATATTTCTCTCGCATTCAAGGAATCTGGTAAAGTTATGATCATTAACTGATTTAAACAAGTGGAAACGTTGCAGTCGGACGCAACCGACTGCGGTATACTCGATACCAGTATTAAAAATTTTGATGCCCATCCATGTGGGATGTCAATTGCTATCTTCATACCAAATTTGGTGACTCTAGCTCGAAGTTTGTATAAAGTGGGGAAAGGGGGGCTGGGGGCGGTATGGTTGGGCGTGGCATCCAAATTTTTGCTGCAGATCCTTGTGGAATGTCAAATGCTACCTTCATACCAAATTTGGTGACTCTAGCTCAAAGTTTGTATAAAGTGGGGAAAGGGGGGCTGGGGGCGGTATGGTTGGGCGTGGCATCCAAATTTTTGCTGCAGATCCTTGTGGAATGTCAAATGCTACCTTCATACCAAATTTGGTGACTCTAGCTCAAAGTTTGTATAAGGTGGGGTTAGGAGGGCTATGGGGCTTGGGGCGGTATGGGTGGGCGTGGCATTCAAATTTTGGTGCCGATCCATGAGGAATGTCAATTGCTATCTTCATACCAAATTTGGTGACTCTAGCTCGAAGTTTGTAAAAAGTGAGAATAGGGGGGGGGGGGGGGCTGGGGGCGTTATGGGTAGGCATGGCATCCAAATTTTTGATGCAGATCTTTGTGGAATGTCAATTGCTATCTTCATACCAAATTTGGTGACTCTAGCTGAAAGTTTGTAAATGGTGGGGAAAGGGGGGCGGAATGGGTGGGCTTGGCTCCAAAACTTTGATGCAGATTGTTGGGGGTCGTTGCCAGCTATCTTCCCACCAAATTTGGTGGCTCTAGCTCCACAACTCTGGAAGATACACGCATTCCCGTTTTTGACGAAGCGTTGGGGTGGATGGGGGCGGCTAGGGTAGGATCGGTGGGCGTGGCATCCAAACTTTTGATGCAGTTTTTAGGGGGTCATCATCACCTATCTTGGCACCAAATTTGGTGGCTCTAGCTCAAAAACTTTGGGAGATATAGCCATTTCTGATTTCAAAATGCGGGGGGGCTGGGGGCGGAATGGGTGGGCGCGGCTCCAAAACTTTGATGCAGTTTTTTGGGGATCACTACTAGCTATCTTCCCACCAAATTTGGAAGCTCTAGCTCCACAACTCTGGAAGATACACGCATTCCCGTTTTTGACGAAGCGTTGGGGTGGATGGGGGTAGTTAGGGCAGTGTCGGTGGGCGTGGCATCCAAACTTTTGATGCAGTTTTTAGGGGGTCATCATCACCTATCTTGGCACCAAATTTGGTGGCTATAGCTCAAAAACTGAGGGAGATATATGCTTTTTTGACTTTAAAATTCGGGGGGGCTGGGGGCGGAATGGGGGGGCGTGGCTCCAAAATTATTGATGCAGTTTTTTGGGGGTTGCTAGTAGCTATCTTCTTACCAAATTTGGTAGTTCTAGCTGTAAGGATGTGCGAAATATGTGGATTTATCGGTTTTGAGTTATCGAATTTATCGATTTGCCAGCCCCCCAGTTATCGTAGAACCCCCATCTTGACACTTTAATTTACTATCCCATAGATAAAGAGAATTGGAAAGTTTCAAGTCTCTAGCTTGAAGGGTGTGGAAAAACTTGCATACATACGGACGGACAGACGGACAGACACCATGACGGACATTGCACAAAACCAATATACTAGTTACCTTCGGTATCGAGTATAAAATATACCCTACGGCTATATCTTCCAAACAAATAGCAAGCGGGCCGTTTGGACGACTCGCTAATGAATCACGCAGAAGACTCGCTAGCCGTTTGGACGACTCGCTAATGAATCGCGCAGAAGACTCGCTAGGGAGCCGTTTGGAATATTTCGCCGTAGGGTATATTTTTCATTCCCATCTGCGTCGCCTGCGATCAGAAAGCGATGATCATCCGCGATAAAATTCATCGCCTAGGGGGATCGCCTGCGACTCCTTCGCGATGAGAAATGCTTGCTGGGATATACCACATACACGCATGGGTGCTTGTAGAAACATCGGAGTCCCACATTTGAGCTGTAAGAGTGTCTAGTAGTGAAAAACTTGAGCTTTGCTTTGCAGACGCGCAAATAAAAAATCAAAGACTAAAAGTAAGTAAAAAGGTGGTACAGCTTGATTAAATCAAAAAATAAATAATAAATTTCAGCTTTTACAATGGCAGATAGAAAGAACAGAGCTTCTTTAAAACGAAAAGTCATTTCCATAGAAAGAAAAATACAAATTATTAACCGCTTAGACAATAAGCAAACTGCCACGGAAATTGCAAGAAGCATATAAAAAAAAAAATAAAATGAAAGCAGGAAAGATTGGGTCATCTATATCTACAAAATTTACCATTAGAGCACGTGCACCCATTTTGGAGCAAATGGAAAGAGCACTTAGCATTTGGATTGACGATAGCTACGAAAAAATATCCCTTTAAGCCAGCGGATCATTAAGGAAAGGCACTCAGGATTTATGAACTGCTCAAGCAAAATGGAGAGCCTTTTTCGAGCATAGATTTCGCTGCTAGTAATGGATGGTTCGAGAAATTGAAAAAACGGTTCTCCATTCATAGCATCAAATTTAAAGGCGAAGCGGCATCGGCCAATAATGGAGTTGCTACCACATACCTAGAAGAAATTCGGGGGTTAATTGTTTTCAATGCTGATGAAACTGGACTTTGCTGGAAAAAAATGCCAAGTCGAACTTTTTATCAAAGCTACCGGCTTTAAGGCACAAAAAGATCGATTTACACTTTTGCTGTGCAGTAATGCATCAGGCGACTTTCAAGTAAAGCCAATGCTTGTGTATAAGTCTTTGAATTCGTGCTTTTAAAGGGATAGACAAGAGCAAATTACCAGTTTACTGGAAAGCAAATTCCAAAGCTTGGGTAACTGCAGAATTATTTAAAAACTGGTTCTTAAATTGTTTTGTTCCTGAAGTAGAAAAATATTTGAAAAAGAAGATTTTCACTTTAAAGCACTTTTCGTTAATTTTGAACAAATATGTGAGGTTTAAATATAGAAAGACCAAATTAAAAATTAAAAAAAATTTTGATGGCAAATTTGAATTTCAGGAACGTAACCCCTTGTTTTGTACTGAATCTATGTATTGCTTAACACGATTTCGCTTAACACGAGGTTTTCTAGGAACGTAACCCCCGTGCTAAGCGAGGAGCAAGTGTATAGTGAAAAAGGAATTTTGGAAATGCGTCTTATTTTGACCTTTTTACTACTTGCAATGCGTACGATCGTCACGAACGACACCAGAGAATTGCCCATATGTATTTTCAGAGCAAAAATAATAAATAATTATTTTTTTTTATATTTATTTTACCCATAGGCAAAATGAGCAACGCATTGGCAGAAGACGACACTGGAAGCGAATCATCTTTTGCTTCGGCAGTAGGAGGAAAAGTTATCATAGGTTCTCCACTTCTGCCCCATGAAGTGGCATCGCTAAACAGCAAGCTGAAGCGCATCATTGTTATTCAGCAAACGGATGAAAACTATCACAAAGCACTGGACGATATACGCGACCAGATGATTATTTCGGTTGTGGCAAAGCCCAGTTTCTCTGACCTCTGACCTGAAAGAGCTGTTGGTATCGGAGTCTCCAAGAAAAATTATGCACTATAGCCATCGCATATGCGATATTTTGTACCATCAGTTAAAGTACGAGTTAATGGAGTTTGCTACACGTTCGTGTCTTGGTGTTTGACTCGTCAAAGTAAGACTCATTTTTCGTTGCATGATGTAATTACCTTAACCTTTGACTTAAGGCCGACGGCGCTGGCCTGCCAAGATCTTCATGACGTAAGTGATGCATTTCTCTCGAAGTTTCCCGGATTTGTACTTATGATTATATGTATATTATTTCTATACTTAAGATCTGGGATTCGGTACGCAACTTTACTGCACGCCCATTGACCAATGGTCAGATGAAGTACCTGGCAAAACTGGCCATATTGCAGCATAAGCTACACGATACTCTTATCTACGACAACATTTTGGGCAAATTGGAAAAACTGACTTTGAACTTTTGCACTGATGACATAGAAACCACATCCGACGAGCATTAGGAACAGGAGCAGGAAATGGATCAGGAGCAGGAAAAGGAATGGGATCAGGAAAAAGGAACAGGAGCCGGAAAGAGAACAGGACCCGGAAAAGAAACAAGCCAAAACAACAAAACCTTAACTCTGTTTACTGTTTTTCTTAGTTTTAAAAAGTTTCCAGTCCTAAGAAAGCGAAATAACCATTTAAGTTTAGTGTTTCTGAAGAATGAGTTTTATGAAATTCTAACTCAAATAACACATTTTTTATTTTTGTTCTGAAAAACATTTCCAGTAATTTCATTATTTTTGAAGTATCTGAACTATTAAGTTCTGATAAACAGGCTGTGAAGAAACCCTGAATTTAAATTCCATAATTTCCATAATTTTTTTTTCAAAAATTTAATTAATTTTTCAATTGTTTTCAAGCAAACTATGAGCAAATGCTGATGATAAAAATAACACATTTTTTATTTTGTTCTGAAAAACATATTAATTTATTTATTTTTTAAGTATCTGAACTATTAAGTTCTGATAAACAGGCTGTGAAGAAATCCTGAATTTAAATTCCATTATATTTTTAATAATTTTTAGTTTTATAAACAATTTAATTAATTTTTCAATTGTTATCAAGCAAACTATGAGCAATGCTGAATACCAAATGTTTATTTTTATTTTTTTTAGAAATTAATTCATACAATACAAAAATATCACTTTAAATTAAAACCACATGTTATCATACATATGTGAGACTGGAACTGACAAAGAATTTACATAAACTTTTAGTTAAATAAAAATTAATAAGAAGTTAATTACGGATTATAAATCTATGGAATATATACAAATCGCTTGGTTTCTCACACAATATAAAAGTAATAAAGTACTTCATTATCGCTATGTAGCGTCAGTGTCAACTGACACTGTCAGTAATAGTTATTCACTGTGATTTACCGTTGCCCCCCGCTCTCAAAGAGATCGACAATCGTAAAC
Source organism: Scaptomyza flava (assembly GCA_030179655.1). Lineage (NCBI taxonomy): Eukaryota > Metazoa > Arthropoda > Insecta > Diptera > Drosophilidae > Scaptomyza > Scaptomyza flava. Next base: position 103,473 of record JARNME010000021.1, read on the forward strand.
TGAGCTCTGCAGTGAAACCTGCTCTCTTCTGAATATGTTTTTGTACACTCGCATTTTTGGTGCCATTACAAGCGGCCTTCGGTCAGTATGAGAACGGTCACAGACACACATACATACTATCATTGGCATAAAACAGCGCTTGCTGCTGCTCACCAAGAAAGGTGGAATAGACTTCATATGAACTCTGTGCAGTTGTACAGCAAAACATGAGATACTTCAATATAATGTCTGTTTTATTTGCTTATATACATATATTTTGGCAATAAGTTTGGGCTTTCACAACTTATAACACAAGTTGTATATAAATAAATTAACTAACACTTAACACACGTATTTTGTCTTTGTATACTTGAAATAAACTATTAATATATTAAATTATATATTCAAGTTTTTGTTGACGATAACTGAATATTGTGACAAGGGTATTTTTACTTTGTTCTATTTGTGCGTCTCATCTACGGCAAACCAGCACGTTGCTTGTTTTGTTTCAGCTCAGCTTTGCGTTCAGTGGCCCTGTGCATTAAAGGATAGGCGGCGGGCCAGCGGAGAACGTTTTTTTCGACAAATGCACTATTCACAATGCAAATATACAAAAATATGCACCAAATTTAATCTGAATATTGGCTGTTTAGGGTTTGCCGAAATTCATAATATTAGAGAAAGGTCACTGAATTCCATGGCAAATACATTTAAATATGCACATGTAGATATACGTGGCTACGACGAGCTAGCACGTGTTGTTGTTGCGATTTGCCTATTCTCGAATGGCACACGCACATGCATACACACAAAATTACACGCATAGAAGAATGACTTAGTTGCCTAGGCAACTAGCTAGCTACCACTGCACACCAACAGACAGCAGTGTATTGTAAACAAAAAAGCAATAATCAAAACTACCGCAGCTGTTTGTCCATTAGGGAAACCGACTTTGCTACTCGTTGGTCTGTCCGCTTCGTGGTTGCGACTTGGTTTACAGCATGGTAACTTGAACAATTCTTAAAACCCGTCCTTTGTTAAATGGTCTTTGCTAACAGGTCATATAACATACACGTACGTGATCTTACTATCTTAAGTTACTTTATGATTTCAAATTCTAGTTGTACGGGTGTTAGTGAAAGTCCCGTTAGGGCATACTTTTATAATTAGTTAATATCCCAGCCAGCAATTGGATGATTTGCTGGCGATAATCGTCCTACGCGACTCTGCTGCGAGTCGCCAGGAAGATGATTTACTGATTTTCTGTACTTATGTTTTTTCATTTGATAAAAATCTTCCTATGCGACTCTTCTGCGATTCGCCAGGAAGATGACTTACTGATTTTTGCACGGACGGTTCCGTTATTTCAAAACAATCAGACAACGAGCTAATAAGTGTTTCAGTGAAGATAAAAAAATTTAACTGCGTGTATGACATGATCGGTAGAATCGTGAGGTCTCAGGTTCGAGTCGCGGCAAAGGTATTAATTTAAAGTTATACACATAAACATAATATGTACATACTATAAAAACATAATATTTCTCTCTCGCATTCAGGAATCTGGTAAAGTTATGATCATCAACAGATTTAAAATATATAGTATATGCACTGATGACATAGAACCCACATCCGACGAGCATTAGGAATGGAGCAGGAAATGGATCAGAGCAGGAAAGGAATGGGATCAGGAAAAGGAACAGGAGCCGGAATAGAACATGACCCTGAAAGAAACAGCCAAAACAACACAACCTTAACTCTGTTTACTGTTTTTCTTAGTTTTAAAAAGTTTCCAGTCCTAAGAAAGCGAAATAACCAGTTTAAGTTTAGTGTTTCTGAAGAATGAGTTTTATGAAATTCTAACTCAAATAACACATTTTTTATTTTTGTTCTGAAAAACATATTCCATATTTACTTTATTTTTTAAGTATCTGAATATTTAGTTCTGATAAACAGGCTGTGAAGAAACCCTGATTTAACTTCCATTATATGTTTGATAAATTTTTAGTTTATCAAAATTTTAAGTAATTTTTCAATTATTTTCAAGCAACTATGAGCAAATGCTGAATACCAAATGTTTATTTTTATTTTTTTTAGAAATTTAATTCATACAATACAAAATATCACTTTAAATTAAAACCACATGTTATCAACATATGTGAGACTGGAAACTGACAAAGAATTACATAAAAATTTTAGTTAAATAAAAATAAATAAGAAGTTACTTACGGATTATAATCTATGGAATAAATACAAATCGTTTGGTTTCTCACACAATATAAAAGTAATAAAGTACTTCATTATCGCTATGTAGCGTCAGTGTTAACTGACACTGTCAGTAATAGTTATTCACTGTGATTTACCGTTGCCCCCGCTCTCAAAGAGATCGCCAATCGTAAACTGAGCTCTGCAGTGAAACCTGCTCTCTTCTGAATGTGCTTTTGTACACTCGCATTTTTGGTGCCACTACAAAGCGGCCTTCGGTCAGTATGAGAACGGTCACAGACACACATACATACTATCATTGGCATTAAACAGCGCTTGCTGCTGCTCACCAAGAAAGGTGGAATAGACTTCATTTGAACTTAGCGCAGTTGTACAGCAAAACATGAGATACCTCAATATAATGTCTGTTTTATATGCTTTTCTAGGGGGTCCCCCATGCTCGCTTCGCTCGCCAACCACCTCGCGCTGCGCGCTCGATTTTCGAATGCAAGCAATTATAACGTTGGAAATTAACCGTGTTTTGAAGCCCCTGTGTATCACTTGCACATCTGATGAAATGCTACATTTCCGTTTATACGACATAGTAAGTGCCCGCTTACTTCGCTGCGCAGATAGTTTATATTATTTTAGCAATAAAAGATAGATGTAAAATAAATAATTAGAAAATATTTAACAACAAATTAAGCAAAGTATTTAATATTCTCTTTTCCACGCCACCATTGAGGTAGAGATCAG